>JANAVB010006396.1:0-105000 GCA_029216955.1 Iris pallida | reverse complement strand
GTCTACAGGCCGGCTGCTCATGCGCGCATGTAGGATGCGCCTGTACGCGGGGACGCCACGTGTTGATTGCTGATGGAGGTGCATGGACGATGCGCCCTGATCGAGGGGTTGACTTCTTCATGTTGCTATTGTGAGCCGACACGTAGCAGAGGAGAAGATCTTTCTGTTGCTGAGATTTCGGATGAGTCGAGTCAAAGGACACGTGTCATCGACCCATGGCTCAGAGATCTCTGATTTGGTGGGGAATGATCTGGTAGGATGCGCCTAGGATTGGACGCATGAGGAGACTTTGGCTCGTAACCTTTAGGAGTTATGAACCATTCTAGGCGCATGGCTTTTGAGGCGCATACGAGGCTTCAATAGTGACTTTACTCCTGTCTTTCGGTATCAGGGAGAAGTCTGGGACGCATGGCTTTTGAGGCGCATGCAGAGCTTTAGTGGTGACTTTCCTTCTGTCTTTAGGGATCAGTGAAAAGTCTGAGGTGCACAGCTTTTGAGGCGTATGCAGATTTGGGCGCATGGCTGCGGAGGCGCATGTGAGTGGTTGAGTGGCCACGTGGCAGTAGCCGTCGGAGGGAAGTAATGATGATGCTGACGTTGGCGATGCTTCGTCTTCTAAAAAAGCTACCGACTGTTCAGACTTCGGGAGGCGTGCTGCCAACTCTGTCAGTTCAGCATTTAATGTTTGTGACATTTGATGGACAGCTGAGTGGGCGCATCAATTGGCGTTTCACTAGGCGCATAGGGACGCATGGGACGTATCCCTATGGGGCGCTTGGTGCTGATAAGCGCGTCTGTATGATGCGCGGTCTGACCGGCGCATCTGTTTGCATAACGCATCTTCATTGGTTCGACTGTTGAGTTCTTCGGAGCATTGATGGCTCTCTGACTTAGCTGAATTCGAAGGGGCGAATTCATCATCATGAATACAAGTTCATTGCACTAACTTCGGGAAGGTTGCCCTTTGGCGCATGGGTTTGATTTGCCCTGGCCTATGAATAGCAACAGTTTAAGAGAGTTTTGTTGTCTCTCCCTTGACTTCTCGACGAAGATGGATTCGACTGATCATCCTCCTTAGCAAGACGTTGTACTGTGGATAATGGTTCTCCTTGTTCGAAGAAGCTTTGATGGTGAACTTCTTCAGAAGATAAGAGCCCCAAGCTGGTAGATGCGCCTATGCGTTGACGAGGAAGTGATTCACTCTGACGGGGCGGAGTGATGCGTTGGGAGACAGGTACAGCAGGTTGCAACTGTTGGAACACAGACTGCCTTGGTGGTGGAGCCACTGTCTTGCGGTAGCAGCAGTTGATGGCGGCCGTAGCACAAGTGTGCCCTGTGAGGGGCGCATTATGCTTGTTGGTCGGCTCTTCTGATCGGCGTTTGTGAATAATTATATTACGCAAATCGTTAGAGGAGAGTGCCACCTTCACACCCCCATCAGGCGCATGGCAAGGCCAAGCGCCGGGGTGGTCAAGTGAGAGTGCCACCTTTACACCCCCATCAGGCGCATGGTAAAGCCAAGCGCCGGGGTGGTCAAGTGAATGCTGTGTCCCCTGATCTCCCGATCAGCAGTGGGGGAACAACATTTAAAGTGACTTGAACGGACCTCAGACGCACAACCAGAGGAGGCGCGGGAGTTCAAGACCACTAGGTTTGCCTTGCTCGACTTGGTTGTGAACGTAATAGATGCGCCCAAGTGAGACAAGGACTTTGAAGGTCGGTTCGTTTCTAGCGCAGAAGCACCTGAGTCGACCTTATATAGCTTACCATCAGCAGCGCGCATGATTGTGAGCACATGCTTCTGGTTTACTGCTGGCATAGCACGTTTGAGGCGCATGGCCCGTGCCGCCTTGGATTTTTTCGTACCAGCCCGTGGGGTGCATAGTACTCAGAGTCCAAATTGTCCTTGCCATGACAGCGAGTGAAGAACTTGCAGCCAACCCAGAAGAAGAGAAGAACAACTGCAACTTTTTGTGGCTCGAACGGGCTCCCTGGATAACGGCTCCCTTTTCTTTATTTATTTTTGGTGCCCTTTTCAAAGGTGGCAAGAGGGCTCTATATATAGAGTGGAATGAGACCTCTTTTCTTCTCCTTTCCGATGTGGGATTAAAAGCAAAATCCCTTCTTTTTCATGCTTCTACAAACCGCTCATAATTGGTACTCGAAAAATACCTCATAACCGTTATTCCTATAATTGCCAAGCTGGTAACGGTGTTTTCATCGGTTCTGTGGTATTTTTGAACCGACAGTTTATGAAAACCCCTGATTGTTTATTTTTTCGAAGCACTGGTTTTGATCGGCTTAAAAATCCTCCAAAACCGATGTAATACAATTTTGGGTAGCTTTATAAACACCCCAAATCTGTAGGTTTTGAACGATTTTATTATTTTATTCTATTTATATCCTCACCAAAAATATATAATTGTAACTACTAATACCCTTTCCTATTTAATTTTAGGCTTAATTGCATGTTGATACCCTCAACTATTCCGTTTTTTCAAGTTGATACCTCAACTATTTTTTTTTTAACTTGATACCCTAAATTTTTTTTGGACAATAATGCTTTTACCCAAAAATTAAAACTACCACTCAACCCCTCCCCCCCCTCCCCTCCTCCAGTCCCCCCTTCCGGCCACCACCCCCGCCCCCGCCCCTCTCCCCGCCGCCCCGCCCGCACCCTCCGCCCCTCTCCCCTCCCGCCCCGCCTGTACCCTCCCCCTCCGCCCCTCCCCCCCTCCTGCCCCGCCTGCACCCTTCCCCTCTGCCCCTCCCCCCCTCCTGTCCCGCCTGTACCCTCCCCCTCCGCCCCTCCCCCCCGCTCCCCTCCACCCTCCGGCCACCCGCACCCCCCCTTCCGCTCCCTCCCCTTCCTCTCCCACTGCCCTCCTTTCCCGACTCCACCATCGCCAGAGAGGGAGGCGGGGGGTCTTCGCCGCGGGAGGGGGGGGGGAGGTGGTCGTCGGAGTGGGGGAGGAGGGAGGGGAGAAGGGGAGAGGGAATAGATAAGGGCATTTTGGGAATTTTTAAAAATTTAGGTATCAAGTTGAAAAAAATAATAGTTGAGGTATTAAGTTGTTGAGTAAAAAAGTTTATGGTATCAACTTGAAAAAGCGGAATAGTTGAAGGTATCAAAGTGCAATTTAGCCTTAATTTTATTTAGTGTAAAAAAATTTAGAGCCGTTTGTTAGTGAATTATCAGAATGGATTGGACTAGTTTAAAAGCCGCTACTTAAAATCCACCAAAAATCGGATCCCTCATAATCGGTACTCTAAAAATACCTCATAACCGCTACCCTTAGGGCTCGTTTGGATCAAGTTTTCGTATTCCTAGGAATAAGTTTTCAATTCATTTCCCATGGGAAAGGAATTAAACATTCTCATACCCATGTTTGGTTAGGTTGGGAATAGGTAGTTCAAAATTCTAAAAATTTTCATCTCCATGTTTAGTTTACTAAGGAATAGAAATATTAATTTATTTAGTTTTTCTTTAATATCCTTTCATTAATTGCATGATGATTTACATGTTTGGGATAGAAGTTGAAAATTTGAAAATAAAAGAGGGTATAACTGTCCAAACAAAATAGTCAAACATCATTCCTAGGAAAGCAAATCTATTTCCAAGGGGGCTTGGGAATAGCTTTTCCAAGTCAATGGGAATAACTTTCCCCCTAAGCCCCTCCTATTTCCTCCTCATTCCCAATCCTAAACATACCAAACATGGGTAATGAATTCAAAAGCCATTCCCAAGGCACAAAAACTTGAACCAAACGCTCCTTACAATTGTCAAGCAGACCATAAGAGCATCTCCAACCCTATTGTGACTTTGGAAAAAAGTTAATGCCACATAGGAATGACAAAATTTTATTCAAAAGTTCTTCTCCAATGCAATTGTCAAGTCAATTGTGAAGCTTATGTGGCAAAAATTAAAGAATACATTGTGAAGTTGATTGTCTTGTTCTAGACAATGCACTTAACAATGTCTTCTCTTCCATGTCATCAATTATGAATAAAAAATATTAGAAAAAAGAAAGAAGATGAGTAGTTGTCTTAAAAGTTGCCTTGGAAGTTGGAAAATATATTTTTTATTGTCTTCTCAATACTTTTGCATTGGAGAGAGTTTTTCTATCTCATTGTCTTTTGAGATATAATTTTGCCACATAAACAAGACATTGTCTTGTGGCTCATGCCACATAGGAGCCACCTAAGACTCACAACACTTAACAAGACAATAGGGTTGGAGATGCTCTAAGGGTATGCTTGGATTGAAGGGAAAAAATAATTTGAGTCCTATTGGATTAAATGGGACCGAGGGAGAATAGAGTCCATAAATATAACTTTATTTGGATTGGAAGGAAAGTTAGGTGGACTGTGTTTAATAACTCTTCTTTAGATTGGAGATTTTGAATGAGATATAATTAATAAAAAAACAATCGTTATAAAAATAATTTTATTACATGTGTCATAAAATTAAATTTTATTGAAATTTTAATTAGTCTTTGTCAAAATATCTTCACAAATAAGGTCATAAAATTAAATTTGATTGAAATTTTAATTAGAACTTGTCAATATGTCATCACCAATGAAACAATTACGGAGCAGTATGTTGAAACAAAAAAAATAGAAATATTTAGTACTAAGGTCTCACATAATAGTGGATATTACGATTTGGATCGTGAAATTGTCCAACGTTAAGATTTGAGTCTCGAAATCATTGTTCACGTAGACTAATGAACAGTAATTTCGAGACTAAAATTCTAATATTAGAACAATTTTTATACCCAAATTCGAATATCCACTATTATGTGACACACTAATACTAATAATCCTTTTCTAATGATATTTTATAGGATTAAAAAAAATTATAATTTTTATACAAAACTTATCAATCCTCTTCATTAATCCTCTGATTTCGATTAAATTTCTTATTTTTGATAAATCTATATTTGTTGATTTCTGTGTTTAAAATTTGAAAATATCTTCTCACTAGCATATTAATATTATTTTATTGATAATTATTTTGTTTTATTTTTTTTGGGAGGGGGTGGTTTGCTTCTGAACTTAACAGTGCCACGGAGCTCGAAACTGTCAAAAGCAAAGCAACTATTAAAACGTCCGTAAAAGATAGAAAGGCTGACAACTGCCACAAAATATCACCATCATTAGATTCACTGCTGCTGCGTGATAATTACCGAAACGCCCTCCACTGCTTACGTGGAGGCCGTACTTTGTTAGGGGCTTTTCCGTCTTTTGAGCTCCAATACCTTTTGAAATTTAAAGCAACGAGATCTCGGGGCCTCTGATATCTCTCCAAGTTCGTTGTGTTCATTTTTAATTTCTCGCGATCTGCTTTAAGGATTAAATTAACTGCTAATCATTGCTTTACTTGTTTTGCGTGTTTAGCAATTTAGCCCTCTAAAGTTTTCTTCTTAACGTAATGGATTTTCTTTTTTGTCATATTGCTTGCTGCATATTTAACGGAGTTTTGTCAATTTGAGATACTTGCTCCGGCTGAGATGCTAAGCATGATTACTTGAAAGCATATAATTATAATAGTTGATTGTAATTTTCGTACTCTTCAATGGATATCCTTGGATACAGATCGTCGCGAAGCACCACGGACGTTGAAGCCTTCAAATGTTCAACTCCAGGCAGTACCACTTTTCCCGACTCCCAGCTCCACGGAAGACGTGGTCGAAATGATCAGGGACTTGCGCAAGCGCTTTGAGTCCAAGAATAGACAAGAGGAGCGCCAAAAGATGGGGATCCCCCACCATATCCCCTCGAATGGAACAAAGTGGTTTATCCTCCTAAGTATAAACCACAAACATTGACGTCATACGACGGGAAGGACTCTCCGCGTCGCTATCTGACGTACTTCCAGTCTCAAACGGGAAATCTCCCGAAGGAGGACGCACTACTCACCAGCATATTTGTCGGGACACTGAAGGGAGTAGCGTATGACTGGTACTGCAGTCTTTCCGATAACTCCATATCTTCCTTCGACGACTTGACACATCTCTTCCTCGACCGTTTCTACGACGGCGGAAAGGACATGACAATGGCATCCCTCATAGAGATACGTCAGAAGGAGAAGAAAATAGTTCGAGTATTCATCGAACGCTTCCGACAGGCATGCTTCAGACTACCCCCGGGCATGCCAGAACATGCACTCCTCTCCTCCTACAGCATGAACATGCTGCCTGCGATCAAACTTTGGCTCAACTCTACTCCTCCTCCCGACTGGAGTTCCTTAATCATCGAAGCCGAAGCAGCAGAGAAGAAGGCGTCCAATGCTCGCCTTCTGGGAGTTAGATTTTCTGCCTTTGAGGACAAGGAAAAACGTTCTGCAGCCAACAACCCTGGACGAGAGACGAAGGAAAAACAGGCATCGACTGTCAATGCCTCCAAAGGTGCATCAGCACCTACCCAGAAGCCTCAACTTGCACCAAGGCCAAAGGAGGTTTATTCTTTCAACGATGAAGATACCCTGCAACTCTTCGAGATACTGAAGCAGGGTGACAAGATCAAGTTGCCGGACACGAAGCGTCCCGACGAGATTGGAAAAGTGGACAATCCGAGGTATTGTTACTACCATCGGTTTGTTGGACATCCAACTAAGGACTGCTACGTCCTCAAAAACTACATCCAGCGCATGATCAATGCGGATGTTATCTCCGTCGACTACGAGGAAAAAATAGACTCGGCCAACCTTGTAGAACCCTAGAGGGGGGGTGAATAGGGTAATTAAAAATTAACTACAACAATTGATGCAATAAAGACAATTGAAAGTAATGAGTAGAAAGATCAAACGCAAACGCAAGGATGTATCCTGGTATCCTCTTTTGAGGCAAGTCCAGTCCCGAAACTCTCTCCGGCTTTAATCCACTATTAACCAAATAGTACACACGAGTTTGGATCCGAAGAACTCGCCAACTTCAACACGAGTTTGGATCCGAAGACTCGCCAACTTCTACACACGAGTTTTCTTACGAAGGCTCGCCAACTTCAAACAAAAGAGAATGAGAACTTGTTGATCTTCTAACACGTGAAGATCGAAATGTACAACTCTTTAATACTCTAGCACTTTGGGAGAGGATGACAATGAAAAGCTTGGAAGAGTATTAATGGTGGAGCTCTTGGTTGTTGGAAAATTTATGGAAGAGTTGGTTGGGAAGCTCAAGAGAGAGAGAGCTTCCTTTTATAAGAGAACCAAGAGTTGGATGGCATTTAATGCTCATGAAATGCACGTAGAACGGCATGCCGTCGGTAATGCCGCGGCATACCGCCGGTATGCCGGCCAAATAGTACGGTCATAAATATGGACCGTTCAAGAGCATTAAATGCGGTCATTATGCCCATCAGATCAAACGAAAATTGATATTCGAAATCCGGTATACCGCCGGTATGCCGGAGCATACCGTCGGTACCGAATAAAAGTCACAGAAAGTTTGGAGTTGCTAGCAAAGGCATTCCGCCGGTATGACGGGGCCCGTATCGTAACCGTCGGTATTGCCGAAATAAATCACAGAGCATCTATTGTGTTTTGCTATGAACGGAATGCCGCCGCCGGTATGCCGCAGCTGCCGTCGGTATGACCGATAATTTCTAGACAGCAACTTTCTTGCACAGAAAGTGGGTATGCCGCCGGTATGCCGAATCATGCCGTCGGTATGCCGATTTCATTGTGCATAAACATTTTCTGACACGAAAACGGTATACGCCGGTATGCCGTAGCTGCCGCGGTTAATGCCGACTATTTGTCACAACAACTTTCTGTATTCCAAAAACGGTATACCGTCGGTATGCCGGAGCATACCGCCGGTATGCCGCTCTGTAGCTATTTAATTTTTGACTTGTTCTTTTTACTGTCATCCGTCCTTAGGTGTTTACAGATATACCTAGACCAGTACAGACTCGAAGACTCTAAGCAGGAAGACGCCGTCTTATGCAGGGAACGCCGGTAACTGCTCCAGTCTTCAAGGAAGAAGTAGAAAGCTCTTGAACGGAAGAACTCCATGTAGTAGATCTTCTGAGAATATATGAACCTGAAGAACAGAAGACTAAACTACGAAGATGCTGTTAATTACTCAAAATAAAATGTGCCAACAAACTCCCCCATTTTGATAATTGACAAAATAGAGAGATAGCATCTTTAGGGAGTAGCTCCCCCGTAGGTAGACAGCTCTCCCTTAATACGATTTCTCCCCCTTTGTCACTTAGTCAAAGATGGGGATAAACAATAGAAACAGTGCATAATAAAGCAAACACGAGTATATAAAGAGAGAAGCATGCATTAATATATGAAGTTGGAAGTGAATACATGCTGGACACAAACATTGCATACTGAGAACATAAAAGACTCTCCACCATGAGAGCCAAACACTAGAGAAACCCAAAGAGTAAGTCCCCGAAGGACAGCAAGCAACAAGGAAAACCACACACCGGTCCCCAAAGGACCACAAAAGACAACATAAAGACAAACACATAAAAACTAGAAACACTCAAAAGCCGAAACCATCACCAAAGGAAGTCCATCCCTAATTCTCAGCCGGATCATCATCATTATCACCCTGAGCTTGCTGGAAGGCGCCAAAAGGATCAATGCCGTCAGGGTACATAAACCCATAGGCATTGGGGTCAGAGAAGCGTGGGCCCGTGTACATGGGATCCTGAAGATTGAGATCCAGAAAAGCATCACGGTCTTGAAGAGTGCGTTGAATAAAGTACCCCTGATCGTGGAAACGAGTCTGGATCAGGGCGCCAAGTCCACGAGTGTGGGCCCACATCTGCTCCTCCGTCTGGGCCATCCGCATATCAAAATGCTGCTGAGTGAGCGGCATATAACGGCCCGAAGTAGGAGGGGTAGATGTGGGAGCAGCAGGCGTGGATGCCGGTTGCTCTTGGAAAGATGAGGCACGGGAAGTAGAGGCGCCACCAAGGGAACGGGAGACAGCAAGATATGAGGGGACGCCATCCGAGGAGCAGAGAGACAGATCAACATGTTTGGCCTCCATAAGCAGAGTGATAAAAGAGCCATAGTAGAGATTCTGCTTCCCGGAAGGCAAGACACGCCGGAATTGTAGAAGAAGAGTCTTCAGGAAGGAGAATCGCTTCCGGGCATAGAGATGATACATGCAGACGAGGGCATCACCGGTAATTGTGTCATAATTCCCGTCCTTAGAAAACAGAGTGTGGCACACGAGCCGATGGAGCTCGTAGTAAAACGGCTCCAGCTGGACAGAGAGGGCCGGGATGGCAGGAGGGTTGGGACCCTTGCATATGATTCGGCAGAATTCGTCGAAAGGGGACGCCGCCGAGGAGTTGAGAGCACCCAAAGTTGGTAACGCTTTCCCTTTGTCCGGGATACCTAAGATGTTCCCCACTTCCCGAGAAGTAAGACGGAAGTGGCGGTCATTGACCATAGATTGAATGACGGATGGATCGTCGTCATCCCCTCGCATGTTACAATAGAAAAGGCGGACAGCAGCGGGATAGACAGGAATTTGGCGCCGAAGAAGAGAGGAGAGACCGACGTCGTCAAACAAGGGGACGTGACCGGGGAAGAGATTCCAGTTGATCGCCCTTCCCTTGAACACGTTGTGATGGATGAAGTGCTGGAACCAAAGGTCGGCCGCCAGAGAGGTGGAGAAGACGCGTGGGTCATAGCCGGTAGGTAGCGCCACCGGGACGAAGGGGTTGAACATGGAGGAGGAGGATGATCGGGGGCGCTTAGGGTTTGCCATGTAGAGGGTTTTTGTGCTTAGTTGTGGAAGAAGAAGTAGTAGAGAGGAGATGGAAGAAGGAGGGTTTTTAAAGTAGAGGAGGAAGATGAAGAGATGAGTTTGAAAAGGGGGGGGTAGGGAGGGAACGGTTATAGAGGAGGAGTAAAGTGGGAAGATGAAAAGGTGATGGGATGAAATAATGATAGAGTAAAAAGAGGACAGAAAGGGGGAAGGTGATTTGAAGAGTAATAAATAGGAAAGGGAGTTGAGGAGATGGGTAGTTAAGAGGGATGGGATGGATGAGAGGGAATAAAGAAAGGATAGAAAGAATAAAGGAAGAGAGAGGAAAAAGTGGGCCCCGATCTCAAGAAGTATTCATGTCCGCCGCCATTCGGCATACTGGCGGTATGCCGACGTATACCGACGGTATGCCGAGTTTCGAAACAGAACATAATTCTGCTTGGAAAAACGGCATGCCGCCGGTATACCGTAGTATACCGTCGGTGTGCCGGCCGAATGGGACTAAGGATCAAAAGTCAAAATGCCTAGTTCACGGCAAAGGAAAGAGAAGCGATCTTCCGGGAGAGGCTTAGTGAATATATCGGCTAATTGATAGGTAGTATCAATAAATTCAAGATGGATATCTCCTTTTTGCTGATGGTCACGAAGAAAATGGTGTCTAATTTCAATGTGCTTCGTGCGTGAGTGACAAATCGAATTTTTCGTGAGATTGATAGAGCTAGTGTTATCACATTTAATAGGGGTACAAGAATGAGAAATGCCATAATCTAAAAGTGTTTGTGACATCCAAAGAATTTGTGCACAACAACAATCAGCCGCAATATACTCTGCCTCAGTGGTTGAAAGAGCAACAGAGTTTTGCTTCTTACTAAACCACGATATCAAGGACTTCTCGAGGAATTGACATGTGCCACTAGTGCTTTTTCGGTCAATCTTGCATCCGGTAAAATCTGCATCCGAAAAGCCGTGAAGCTCAAAGGATGAGGATTTCGGATACCAAAGACCCATGTTAATGGTGCCTTTGAGATAACAAAAAATGCGCTTAACGGCACTCAAATGTGATTTCTTTGGATTGGCTTGATATCGTGCACACAAGCAAACACTAAACATGATATCCGGACGACTAGCAGTTAAATAGAGTAAGCTACCGATCATACCTCTATACTTACGAATGTCGACCGATATGCCATCTTCATCACCGTCAAGCTTTGTCGTTGTGGCCATAGGAATCCTCATTGATTTGGATGAGTCAAGGTCGAAACGCTTGATGAGGTCCCTTGTATATTTTGCTTGATTGATGAAGGTCCCTTTAGGTCCTTGTTTGATTTGTAATCCCAAGAAGAATGAGAGTTCACCCATCATACTCATTTCAAATTCTTCCTGCATAACTTTGGCAAATTCTACACAAAGTGTGTTGTTAGTAGAACCAAAAATAATATCATCAACATAAATTTGAACCAATAAGAGAGTCCCATCATGGAATTTAATAAAAAGTGTGGTGTCAACTTTGCCCTTTGAAAAATTGTGAGAAACAAGAAAAGAGCTAAGACGCTCATACCAAGCACGTGGAGCTTGTTTGAGGCCATAAAGGGCTTTATGGAGTTTGAAGACATGATTAGAAAATTGAAAATCTTCAAAACCGGGAGGTTGTTTAACATAAACTTCCTCTTAATAATACCATTAGAAAAGCACTCTTAACATCCATTTGAAATAGCTTAAAGTCATTAAAACAAGCAAAGGCACAAAGCATACGAATGGATTCAAGACGTGCAACCGGAGCATAGGTTTCGTCGTAGTCAATGCCTTCCTCTTGGTTATAGCCTTGAGCAACCAATCGGGCTTTGTTACGAGTCACTAACCCGTCTTCATTAAGCTTTGTTGCGAAACACCCATTTAGTTCCAATAATGGGATGATTGCTAGGTTTTGGGACAAGTTCCCAAACCTTGCTTCGCTCAAATTGATTAGCTCCTCTTGCATAGCTATCATCCAAAATTCATCAAGAAAAGCATCATTAACATTTTTAGGCTCTATTTGAGAGATAAAAGCCACATTGGTACAAAGATCACGAGTGGCGGATCTTGTGCTAACACTTGAGGAAGGATCCCCAATGATAAGCTCCTTAGGATGATTGGTGACAAATCTCCATTCTCTTGGGAGATCCTTTGAAGGAGGCTCGAGAGGAGGAGACTCTTTAGATGGGGTCACACCTTCATTGTTAGATGAAGAAGGACGATCCTCATTAGAGGAGTTCTCCAACCCAAACGAGATGCCATCAATATCCTCGGAAGAGGAGAATATAGAAGAGTTGAGTTCATTAAAAGAGACATTGATTGACTCTTCGACAACAAGACTTCTTTTGTTAAAAACACGAAAACCTTTACTATGAGTAGAGTATCCAAGAAATATTCCTTCATAGGCTTTTTCTTCAAACTTGCCTAGGTTATCCTTGGTATTCAAAATAAAACAATTGCAACCTAAAAACTTTGAAATATTCAATAGAAGGAATTTTGTTAAACCAAAGCTCATAAGGAGTCTTCTTAGTAATAGGTCTAATTAAGACTCTATTAATAACATGACACGCCGTATTAACGGCTTTCGCCCAAAAATATTGGGGAAGCTTATATTGGTTTAACATAACCCGGGCCATGTCGCCAAGGGTTCTATTCTTTCTCTCAACAATACCATTTTGTTGAGGAGTACGAGGACAAGCAAAATCATGTCCAAAACCATTCTTTTCACAAAATCTTTTGAAATCAACATTATCAAATTCTCCTCCATGATCACTCCTAATTTTGTTGATAGAAAAACCTTTCTCATTTTGAACACGTTTACAAAAAGCAACAAATTCACGAAAAGTATCACTTTTGCAAGCAAGAAAAATAACCCAAGTAAATCTCGAAAAATTATCAACTAAAACAAAAGCATAAAGTTTGCCACCAAGGCTAGCTACTCTACTAGGCCCGAAAAGATCCATATGAATAAGTTGAAGGGGTCTAGTGGTACTCACAGAGTTGATGGATTTGAAGGATGACTTGGTCAACTTACTTTTCTCGCATTCTTCACAAACCATATCCTTTTTTAAGGGGATACTAGGAAGTCCTCGTACAAGCTTCTTGGAGGCGAGGCGAGAGATGGTATCCATGTTGGCGTGTCCAAGCCTCATGTGCAAAAGCCAACTCTCATCGTTCTTTGCAACTAGGCATCTGTCATTGTTAGTACCTTCAACAAGATAAAGAACATAAATATTGTTTTCTCTAATGCCTTCATACACAATAGTTCCATTGGAGCTATCGGTAATGTAGCATTTGAGTTTAACAAACTTGATATCATAGCCATTATCGGTAAGATGGATAATACTAAGGAGATTATGCTTGAGATTAGTAACAAGACATATATTATTAATACAAGGATAAGGAGGAGAACCGATATTACCATTTCCAATAATATAACCTTTAAGATTGTTACCGAAGGAGACGTGTCCTTCTTTCTTCATCGATAGCATTGTAAAAAGTGAAGCATCACCGGTCATGTGCCGTGAACAACCGCTATCGAGAATCCACTTGCTTCTAGCATGAGAAGGATTCGTCACCTACAACATAAGTTGAAGATGAACATTTTGGTACCCATGATCTTATGGGTCCATGAGTGTTAGTCTTAGGAACCCACTTAAGAACTCTCATGTCAACTTGTTTTCTTGTATAACAAAAGTTTGAAGTGTGACCGACCAAACCACAATAATTGCACATCAAGAAGATTTAGAAGAAGAAGTGTGAGTGTTGTGCATATGTGAGTTTCTGGTGTGAGAAGTTCTACCATGAGTGTTATAATGATAGTAAAAAGCATGATGAGAGGTGTTCTTCTTAACAAAAGGTCCTTTTCTTGTGTTAGAAAAGGAGTTGTGTGTAGTGTTCATGTAAGGGTTATGCCTAGCATTTTGATGAGTGTTTGGGTGTCTAGGAGCATGCATGTGAGTGGTATTCTTATTACCTAAATTCTTACTCCGTGTAAGAAGATCATTATACTTAATAGAAGTGGTGTATTCTCTCTTATTAGCATCTTGACATTTGCGCATAGCAAATTCATAAGCACTTCTCATGGATAGAATCTCATCATCCCTTTTCTTGATGGTGTCAAGAGATTCTTGAAACTTGAGTCGCAAAGACTCTATTTCATCTGTGTCAGAAATAGGAGATTTTCCCTTCACATCAATAATGATGCTTGAGAGCCTCTCTATTTCAAGTTTAAGAGCCTCAACCTCCTTAAGAGATTTCTTGTATTTATTTCGAACACCTTTGTGTTCTTCATGTAACTCAAGAATGGCTTTCTCCAAATCATCATAGGTAAGAGTGTTTAAGGAAAAATCATCAAGTACCTCATCGGTTGCCATGAGACAGACGTTGGCATTGTGTTTGCACTCCTTGTCGTTGTCGGAGTCGCTCGCGTCGCTTTTACACCAAATGCTAGTGTTGGCGAACTTTCTGGAGGACGAGCTTCCCTTGCTAGGCTTCTCGTACTTGCTTGAGTCTTTTCGTATCATCGGACAATTCCTCTTGATATGTCCGGGTCTTCTGCATTGATAGCATGTCGGGTCTTCTTCATTGTCCCGTCTGGAGCGGTTGGCCTTGTTGAACTTTAGGAACTTCCGAAAGTGCTTAGCTGTGAGAGCTATTTCTTCATCGTCGTCCGACTCATTGTCGTCGGAGCTATCCTTGGAGTAGGACCTTGATGCTTTGAGAGCAAGAGTCTTCTCCTTTTCTTTGGTCTTCTCCTTCTCATTCTCTTGAATGGAGGATTCCTCTTGGTCCTTCATGTCAAGCTCGTGAGTCATTAGCTTACCCATGAGGGTCTCTAGGTTCATGACGGTTAGATCGTTCCCCTCAATGATTGCGGTAGCTTTAGAACTCCAAGCTTTCGTCAATCCTCTAAGAATCTTTCTTATCTTTTCATGAGCGAGATATTCCTTTCCAAGAGAAGAGAGAGGATTAATGATGTCACCAAAACGAGTAAACATGCTAGCAATAGATTCATCATGCTTCATTTTAAAAGACTCATATTCTTGCGTGAGTCTACTGATCTTGGATTCCTTCACTTGTGAAGTTCCCTCGTGTGTGACTTCAAGTAACTTCCAAATCTCATTGGAAGTCTTGCAAGTAGAGATTCGGTTGAATTTACTACTGTCGAGAGCACAGTAAAGAGCATTCATTGCCTTGGCATCTCGACAAGCAAGCTTCTTCATGTTTTCAGCAAGTGTTTCCCGAAGGGTGTCAGAAGCAATATCCTCAATAGTTCTAGAAGGAGTAGGAAGGCCATTTATCACGTAATCCCATAAATCGAAATCTATGGACTTTAGATAAATGCCCATCCTAATCTTCCAGTAGTTATAGTTGGTACCATCAAATAGGGGAGGCCTATTTGTGGAGTGTCCCTCATTGTGAAACGTGTTGATGCTAGGGTTAGAGGCCATGGATCACTCAAGGGTGTAAATCCAAATCAAGAGAACGAAGCTCTGATACCAATTGTAGAACCCTAGAGGGGGGATGAATAGGGTAATTAAAAATTAACTACAACAATTAATGCAATAAAGACAATTGAAAGTAATGAGTAGAAAGATCAAACGTAAACGCAAGGATGTATCCTGGTATCCTCTTTTGAGGCAGTCCAGTCCCGGAACTCTCTCCGGCTTTAATCCACTATTTAACCAAATAGTACACACGAGTTTGGATCCGAAGAACTCGCCAACTTCAACACAAGTTTAGATCCGAAGACTCGCCAAGTTCTACACACGAGTTTTCTTACGAAGGCTCGCCAACTTCAAACAAAAGAGAATGAAAACTTGTTGATCTTCTAACACGTGAAGATCGAAATGTACAACTCTTTAATACTCTAGCACTTTGGGAGAGGATGACAATGAAAAGCTTAGAAGAGTATTAATGGTGGAGCTCTTGGTTGTTGGAAAATTTATGGAAGAGTTGGTTGGGAAGCTCAAGAGAGAGAGAGCTTCCTTTTATAAGAGAACCAAGAGTTGGTGGCATTTAATGCTTAGAAAGCAGACAGACCGGCATACCGTCGGTATGCAGCGGCATACCATCGGTATACCGGCCAAATAGTAACGGTCATATTAATGACCGTTTGAGAGCATTAAATGCGGCCATTAATGCTAGTCAGAGCAATTCGAAAACCAAATATTTGAAACTCGGTATACCGCCGGTATGCCGGAGCATGCCGCCGGTATGCCGACAATTTGTCACAGCAAGTTTTGAGTTGCTAAAAACGGTATACCGCCGGTATGCCGGAGCATGCCGTCGGTATGCCGACAATTAGTCACAGCAACTTTTGGGTTGCTAAAAATGGTATACCGTCGGTATGCCGGAGCATGCCGTCGGTATGCCGACAATTTGTCACAGCAACTTTCTGTACAAGAAAAGCGGTATACCGCCGGTATGCCGGAGCATGCCGCCAGTATGCCGACTATTTGTCACAGCAACTTTCTGTATTCCAAAAACGGTATACCGTCGGTATGCCGGAGCATACCGCCGGTATGCCGCTCTGTAGCTATTTGATTTTTGACTTGTTCTTTTTACTGTCATCCGTCCTTAGGTGTTTACAGATATACCTAGACCAGTACAGACTCGAAGACTCTAAGCAGGAAGACGCCGTCTTATGCAGGGAACGCCGGTAACTGCTCCAGTCTTCAAGGAAGAAGTAGAAAGCTCTTGAACGGAAGAACTCCATGTAGTAGATCTTCTGAGAATATATGAACCTGAAGAACAGAAGACTAAACTACGAAGATGCTGTTAATTACTCAAAATAAAATGTGCCAACAAACCTGGTGTCACTCCAATTTGGCACCTTGCCGCCAACCACAACACAAGATGGCGTCATTCCCATCCCTAAGGCGACAATGGAGGTGGTCAATCTACCACCTACTCATGACAACGTGAGTGGACACATCCCACTCACCACATCCCGGGGAGAGATCTTATGGGTTCACCCTGATCTCGTCTCTGAGGTTACTCAATCGGAGGTACGTTCTGCCTCCAAAACTAAGGGCAGGAAGATCAAGTCTTGCCGTATGGTCGCTTCCTCTGCGGAAGAGGCACTTCCTGTACAAACGTGTTCACATCAGAACGTCCAATCTGACGAAGCTGCCGTCGAGGTGGTGCCTCCTTGCACCGTCCCTGCTGCCCAGGAAGAGGGCTCATCTAGGCCTCCAGCAGCCAATAAACAGAAGCATGTAGAGGCCCGTTTCGACAAGCCTCTGCGAAAGAAGAATGCTTCGGGGCTAGCCAAGCCCCACAACTTCGACATACTGGCATAACTTGCTAGTACTCCTGCCCGTTTATCTCTGTTTGAGCTCCTTCGTCTTTCCAAGGACACTCGTGAAGCTCTCTGTGAAGTCCTGAAGGATGCTGAGTCTTCATCAGTCAGGTCAAGCAGCCTGAGGATACTCCGACTACGTGTGCGCACTGTCATTGTACGGATGAAGTTATCCCCAACATAACCTTTACCCAACAAGACATGCTGCTCAAACACAATCGACACAATAGGCCACTGTATTATACAGGGTATGTCGGTTCCGTCAAGGTGAAGCGGATTCAGATCGATCCAGGGTCTTTGTCACTCCCCGTTCCCAGTATACGTATTTTTAATACATGTACTGCTTAAATATATTTATTTAATATTTATCATGTATTATCCTGTATTTAAATTCCTTTAAATTCATGTTAATTAATTTTCTGCATTTTACTTTCTGCTTTTATTTCTCTGCTTTAGCTAGACTTGGGTTCGGCTTGGTTTGGTTTAGTTAGTTGGTTCATCATGAACCAAACCTAACACCCCCACCTACCACCACCTTTTCATTTAAAGCCAACCCCCCTTTCTCTCTCTTCATTATTTTTCCTTCACCATTACTCTTCTTCTTCTTTCTCATTACTCTCTCCACCTACCAAACCCATAGGCAGTATATCTTGCTTCTTCATGATGACCCATTTTTATGGTTCCATTCTCTTTTCCTTGTGATTCTAATAGAGTTTAGAACTTAACATTTTTCGTTTTGAAGTTTTATTTTTAGTAGATCTAGAAATTAGTTATTTTCGGATTTTTGTGGAAATCAGAGGAAGTAGGTATCAGACGTCCCGTTGCTTGGGACGATTCCACAGCAAGATTCAAGACGAAGTACTATGAAGTTGTGGTGCAGTTTGAGCTACAACAGAAGTTTATCAACCTCAAGCAGGCCGGCAAGACGGTAGATGCTTATGCAGCGGAGTTCTGCAGATTGAGTAGGTTTGCCCCAGAGATGGTAGCGACGGAGCGCCAGAGGGCGATGAGGTTCCAGCAAGGGTTTCATCTTGAGCTCTTGCAATTGATAGAGGGGCACAATTACCAAACTTTTGATGAGATATTGACGGCCACCCGAAGGCATGAGATCACCATTCAGAGGATCACAGTAAGGACTGGAGGTCAGAAGAGATCTCACAGTCAGATTGAAGGAGGAGGGGGAGCAGCGCCCCGAACAACAGCACCATCCCTTGGCATTCACATTCACGATGTGGCAATGCGAGGGCCAGCACCACCATCCAGGCAGCAGCAGCAACAGAAGAAGAACCAGCAACCCCCAGCGGGCTGTACTTATTGCGGGAAGATGGGACACACTAGAGATGTGTGTCGGGCATTGAACGGACTGTGTTTGATATGTGGAAATCCAGATCATCGGGTTACCACATGTCCCATGAATTCGAGGTCAGGAGGACCAGGGCAATATTTTCCTGCTCTGCCAGCACCAGGGGCAGGACAGTATCGAGGACCAGCAGTGGCAGTGAGACCATTGGCCCAGCGTCCGTTAATGCCGCAGGCTCAGATGTTTCGTCAGCAGGGACCGTCGATACAGCAACACCAGCATAGACCACCCCAGCATCATCAAGGCAGGGGCCAGCAGCAGCACCACGCTAGGCCACAGCATGGGAACCAGCAAGGAGGTCGAGGGCAGGCATTCACACTGTCCTTGGAGGAGGCATTAGCATCGGAAGATGTTGTGGCAGGTAACATTCTCGTCGCCTCATATCCCGCAGTAGCATTGTTTGATTCGGGAGCATCACCCTCATTTATATCTGCACAATTTGCGACACGGCTAGGAATGGAGTTCGAGGCATTGCCAGGAAGGTTGAGTATACTCACTGGCAATGGGCTCGTAGGAGTTAGTAGAGTTATTCTAGCGTGTAGTGTTGTAGTTTGCGGGCATTCCTTACCCGCCGAGTTGATAGAATTTCCTGTTGGAAATTTCGACGTTATCTTAGGCATGGACTGGCTGAAAGACAGTCATGCGACAATAGATTGTCGTAGTGGAAGTGTATCTTTTGATATTCTAGGCATGAAGAAATTCACCTTAGTCAGATCAGAGGTCTAACCTCTCTGGTTTTGCATGACCAGATTTAGAGCCGGTCCCCAAGGATCCAGCTTACTTCTACCTCCAAGATGGTCAACACTAGAGGGATGATCGCAGGAGGACTCGAGTGGGTTTCTTACCTCCCCGCCCGTTTTGTTATCTACTTTATACTTTATCGTTTGGCACCGACATGTTAGTCGGATTGTCTTGTACCTATTTTTGCATAATTGTAATTAAGTCAGACTGCAGCTGATAACAATTGTGTATACTTACTACATCATCTGGCTGTATTTTGTAAAGCCAGATATCAAGAACATTTTGACTGAGCGTTTGGGACGCCTTACTGTTTTATCTCACATGTTCTCTATTTCTGTTTCTTGTTTGAATGATTAAGACAATAGATGTGAAGTGACCATAGCGAGACTTTCATGTAGTATGCACCCCCTCGTCTTGTAGACAGTATTGATCGTATTATACGGTATTCATCTACCCGTAATACGTAGCTGGCTGAGTCATTCCCCCGCTCTCCAGTATTCTGGTTCTGGGGCGTGACAGTCTTCCCTCAGCATCATCCCGAAGACGCTACTCTCAACACTGGGGATCCCAATGTACCGTCTGGCGCCTTCTAACACTACAATCAGCGGCTTTAATGCTAACAAAAGTGAGCCACTGGGAAAAATACGGCTGAAGTGTCATATCGGTAACCTCCGAACCGAGGTGACTTGCTATGTCGTGGACGCTGATGTCAACTATAACCTCCTACTGGGTCGTTCGTGGCTGCATGAGTACATGGTGGTGCCATCTACACTCCACCAATGTATGAAGTACGTGTCCACCAACGACATCATCCGAACAGTTCACGGATATTGACCCTTTCAAGCGGGTCGAAGCCTACTTCACTGATTCGACCCTGTACAAGTCGCCAGACGAAGGAAAAGCCAATGATGCTGACGATGAAGCAGAAACGGCAGCAGAACATGACATGGAGCCAGAGGTGATTCCCGATGCTCCTTTGAAAATTCGACTCAAAGGGAAGCCGCCTCAGATGCTGCCTCCCATGACCATCAAGCTACCTGGAAAAGCACCAACTTCTCTAGGTAGAACACCTACTGAAGCTCCCTTGAAGATACGAATCAAGGGAAAGCCGCCTCAAACATCGGTTCCCCTTGTGGCAAAACTATAGGGAAGGCACCAATCACTGAAGACGCAGTTGAGGAACCTCTGAAGGTGCGTCTTAAAGGCAAGTCTCCGCAATCATCCGTCTCATCCAAGCTGTCGGAGAAGGCCCACATAGCCCTCTCGGACTCCAAGAACAAAGCTGCGGTGGACTCTCCCGAACCAACTCCAGTACTCACCGATGAAGAGCTAGGAGAATATATATCTGCTGATGTAGATGCACCCTCTCTGGACAATGTAATCCCGCGGGATAAAATCTCGTGTTTCATCAATAATAGATTGTCTTTTAATTATTCTAGTCTTCCATATTGGAATGCCATGTATACATTAGATAACGCTCTACGGTCGTTGTAAACACAAATAACGACCGTCAATCATGTAAATCGAGTAGTCCCGTCCCAAGGGGTCTATTTTATAGTCCCACCGTAGAATCGAGACGAAGAATCCATCATCTTGGCAAAGTCGAGCGTCATCAAGACCTTCCGCCACTCGAGCAAGAACCAGATACTGGCAGAATACAAGTCTATCGGTACACGGACAAGGCAAAGTACCTCATCCAAAAGATGGGGTATGATCTAAAAAGCAACAAAGGCCTGAATTACGGCAAGGGTCGATGTCTTCCTCTCCGGCTTTCAACACCTAAAGGAAAGCAGCAGGACTACTATCATCGAACTCGACGGGGGGTGGGCTACGTCACGCCGCCGTCAACTCCAGAGAGTTCAGAGGCAGAAGAAGTAGAACATTCTCATTCATCCGAAGCATCAACTTGGGATTCCGATACCAGTATCGGATCAATCTTCAAGAAAGTACTATCAGCCAACATGACATCTGCACAATCTCAAGAAGATAAAGGCGAAGACCAAACGCCAGAATTCTTTGAGAAAGAACCTTGGGCTCAACGCCTAGGAGCTCAGTGGGAGTCTCATTTTAAATTACGCGAACCCCCTACCGAAGACGAAGTCGAGCAGATCGACCTTGGGGATGGATCTTCTTCCAAACCCATCTTCATCAGCAAGAGTCTAAAAGGACCAGACCGGGAATCTTTAATCCAACTGGCTAAAGAATATATCGATATCTTCGCCTGGAGCTACGAAGATATGCCTGGACTTGATCCCCAAATCGCGATGTACAGACTTAACATCTTGCCTGATGCTAAGCCTGTAAAGCAACAACAACGACATTTTCGTCCTGACATTATGAACGCTATCGATCAGGAAGTAGACAAACTCCTGAACAGCGGATTTATTCGTGAAGAACAACACCCGAATTGGGTGGCCAACGTCGTCTCAGTCACCAAGAAAAATGGAAAGATACGAGTCTGTATCGACTTCAGGGATCTCAACACTGCTTGCCCGAAGGACGAATTCCCGCTTCCAATCACCGACGTGATGATCGACAACACATGTGGCTTCGAACGTATGTCTTTCATGGACGGGTATTCGGGCTACAACCAAATCAAGATGTTCCCCAATGACGCAAAACAGACGTCATTCAGACTCCGAAGGGGGTTTTCTGCTATCCAGTGATGCCCTTAGGCTTGAAGAACGCTGGTACGACATACCAATGTGCTATGAGCACCATCTTCCGTCAGCATCTTCGCAAGACAGTCGAATGCTATGTCCATGACATCGCAGTCAAGAGCCGTCTCAAAGGAGATCACCTACAAGACCTTAAAACAGTCTTCAATCTCATGCGAGCGCATCAACTCAAGATGAACCCGGCTAAATCCTTCCTAGGAATTTCTAGCGAAAAGTTTTTGGACTTCATTATCACGGCGAAAGGCATTCATGTCGATCCCGATAAGACCAAAGCCATCCTTGACATGGACCCTCCGGAGAACCTCCAAGAACTTCAAGGCCTGCAGGGGCGTCTGGCATACATCCGGAGGTTTATAACAAACCTTTCCGGAAAATGTCAACCCTTCATCCAGCTCATGAAGAAGGGAGTCTCTTACGTCTGGACAGAGGAATACCAAAAAGCTTTCGACGATATCAAGGCTTACTTGACGAGCCCGCCAGTCCTGGGGGCACCCGTCGCCGGTAAACCATTTCTCCTCTACGTCCGTGCCATGGATCATTCCCTCGGCGCTCTGCTGGCTCAGAACAACGATGTAGGCTATGAGAAAGCTATCTACTACCTCAGTAGAACACTGATCGGGGCCGAACACCGGTACAACCCCGTTGAAAAAGAGTGTTTGGCTTTGGTATTTGCCATCCAGAAGACTCGCCATTATGTCTCGGGCCAGATAATTCATGTCATCTCCCGAGTCAATCCACTCAGAGTCTTTATGACGCAGCCAGGGTCATTGAACTGCCGGCTAGCTACATGGGTAATCCTGCTAACGCCATACAACATGGCGTTCGTTCCACAAAAAGCTGTCAATGGTCAGGCTCTGGCCGACTTTTTAGCTGCACACCCCATCCCAGAGTCCTCCAGACTCTATGAAGACATCTCAGATGAGGTCCAAAAATCAAACGTCACCGAAGAAAGCTCCATCTGGCGGATATTTTTCGATGGCGCTTCAAGAACAGGCCCCAAAGGCCAAATTATCGCAGGAGTGGGGGTAGTCTTAGTCTCCCCCGATCAGCTGGTCATCTAGCGTGCCTACTCCCTTTCGAAGCCGTGCTCCAACAATGTTGTCGAGTACAACGCGCCATCATGGGACTCCAGCTGGCGCAACAGCTGGGGGTGAATCATCTGGAAGCCTATGACGACTCAAAACTTGTCGTTAACCAGATCAGAGGGCAATACGAAGTTCGCCATGAAGATCTGATTTTTTACCATAAAGTTGTATTGAACATCATTTCAACCTTCACCAAGTTCTTCATCGAACATATACCTCGTTTACAAAATTTGGAGGCTGACGCTCTGGCTGGCCTCGCAGCCTCATTGGCAGCACCCTTCGGTACTCAACACTACGTCACGGTAGTTGGTCGAGACTTGGTCTGTCCTAAAAATAACCTATGCTCATAAATGGCCCATGCCATGTCAACAAGTGCTAGTGTTAATGTCTGAGACTAGAGTTTTTCGTTCATCGACTTTGCTGTCTACAAAATTCCCCCAGAGGACCCGAAAGAAGCCGTCTCGGCCAGGAGGCGTTCCCTTCGATTTTATTACGATGCAGCTACTAAAATGCTGTACCAACGCTCCTACGATGGACTTCTCCTTCGATGTTTATCCAACGAAGAAGCAGCCGAAGCCCTTCGAGAAGCTCACGACGGAACCTGCGGGGCCCATCAACCTGGCCCTAAGTTACAGGATCGACTGCAACGCATGGGCTACTACTGGCCAACCATGGCAGCCGACGCTGTCGACTATGGTAAAAAGTGCCATGTGTGCCAGCTTCATGCTGACTTCATCCATACACCGTCAGAACCACTACATCCTACGATCGCCTCCTGGCCCTTTGAAGCCTGGGGCATGGATAATGTAGGACCGATTACCCCTCCTTCAGCAATGGGACACCGCTTCATCCTAGCCATCACCGACTACTTCTCTAAATGGGCAGAAGCAGTTCCACTGGCGGAAGTGAAGAGCTCCAGGGTGGTCAGCTTCATCAAGCACCATGTCATCTACCGTTTTAGGGTACCTCAGAGGATTATCTACGATAACGGTCCTCAGTTCATCAACCATATTTTTAGCATATTTTGTGACAAAAATTGCATTCAAAACGTGGCATCAACCGCCTACAATCCGGCAGCAAACGGATTGGCCGAGGCATTCAACAAGACTATCGTCAGGCTACTCAAAAAAGTCGTATCATCCAACAAACGCGACTGGGACGAAAAGCTCGGCGAATGCCTTTGGGCCTACCGCACAACGGTACGAACCCCGACGGATAATACACCATTCTCTCTGGTCTACGGGAGCGAAGCGGTACTCCCTCTCAAGATCCAGATACCCTTACTCCGTGTAGCGATCACAAATCAACTAACAGAGGAAGACAATCAACGTCGCCGTCTGCGAGAATTGGAGGCACTTGACGAAAAACGTCTCCTAGCTCAATATCGCATCGAACTCTATCAAGCCCGTATATCACAGGCTTTCAACAAGAAGGTCAAGCAGAGGACTTTCCAAGTAGGCGACCTGGTTCTGGCAGTCAGGAGGCCGATAGTGTTGACTCATAAGACACCAGAAAAGTTCGAGCCCAAGTGGGATGGGCCTTTCATCATAGAGACGGTATACTCAAACGGTGCTTACCGCCTCGCCAAACCCAATGGGAACTTGTTCATGATGCCTATCAACGGCAAGTTCCTAAAGAAGTACTACTCTTGACATTCTTCAGACATGTACTTCTATCTTCACCCAACAAGGGAGTTTTTGGACCCAATCATCGGGGCTCACGTACAATTTCCTTCCACAAAATCTTACGCTTCCGGAACCCAGCTGTTCCGTGGCATTCTATCCTCTAGTAGAAGGACAACCACGCCCATATTACCTCTGAGTTGTTCTCCTACGCCCAACAAAGCGAAATCTTACGCTCCGTAAGACTATGCTACCCATCATGTTTACCACGTCCACATTACCTCTGAGTAAACATCCCGTACAGACAACCCCTGCGTTGTCGTACATTGATCGCAGAACTTCCACGTCCACATTACCTCTGAGTAGTTTCGAATATCCCTCCTGAGTCCTCCTACCATGTCCATAACACCTCTGAGTAGGAAGATTCCATCATTTGAACCCCATATTTGCCACGTCCACATCACCTCTGAGCAAACATGTCAGGTTCTCTCAAACTTTTTATCTGTACCTAACAACCAAGGTGCGCAAAAGATAATAGGTCCACACAAATCATCAAGTTTATGACAGCAAAAATGAACACACCACAAAAATCTTAATTCTTTATTTAAAAGTAAAGAAATACATCCCCAGCAAGAGTTACAAATTACATAAAATAATAAAGAAAAAAGGAGAGGCTACAATCCCTAAGCATCACCGGGATTAGCTGAAAGCTCTTCGATCCGATGCTTCAAGTCTGCCGCCTGAGTCTCTGCGGTCGCCAGGACTCAGCGTTCGACTTCTTGACGCATCATTTTTATGGCCTCAGGAGAAGTGTCATCCTCATGCTTCTCGTCCAACTGTTGCCGCTGCTGAGCCAGGAAAAGAGCCTGGCGGGTGAAAGCCGCTTCCTCCTCCTTAGATGCTACATGTTCAGCTTGGTCTTGCTCAGCATCTAACAAGAGCTGGGCCCGCTGGTCTTCAAGGAGGCGAATCTTGGCGTTAACCTCCGCTATACTGGCATCCAATGCAGCTCGCAATTCTACCTTCTCCTGCATGGATTGAGACAGCCTCTCTACCGTAGCCTCAGTTTCGGCCACCTCACGCTCCCAGACACCCACGGTGGCCTGATAAGATGACTCAGTTTCAGTGATTAACTTCTCCTTTTCTGCCTCTATCAGAGCGAAAAGATCATTTTGCTGGATACACTGAAACTCGGAAAGCAGCTGGTCGAGCTCAGCTACTGATGCCTCAAGAATCTCGGCCATATGATCATGGCCCTGGTGGGAACGTATCAGACCAATGTGAGGGAGCGCCATGGTTTTTGCCGTCGCAAAACTCCTATTCGCATTCATCACCACCGATACGCCCCTCTGCAACATCTTGTACACCGCCTCAACAATAAACTTTACGTACTCATCCGCATCCGCCAGCACTTGTGGCGTCATAGCGGGAGTAGAAGGAGCTGCTCTAGACGGTGGTCCAGAAGAAGACCCGCCGACTTCAATTTGCGAGGCTGAAACCTCGACATCAACGGACCCTTCCTCAACAGGGGCTTGAATTTTGCTACTAGCCCGAGGAGCCAAAAGAACAGAAGGAGCCGAGAGAGGCGTCGATATCGTACCCCAAGTAGAAGGAGCAACAGAGGGTTCCAGCAAACCCTTACCCTTCTCAAGCTCGGAGGGACCACCAACGTCAGAAGCTATCTCCTCCGTCTCCAACACACTGTTAGCAGGCCGCACGGGACCTTTCCCCTATGGTAAGGCAGCAAGATCAGCACTTGTTTCCTGACTCGGTTCCCCTGGAGTCACACTACTAGGATAAGGGCTTTAGGCCACAAAATTTGGGACGACAAAAATAATTTAGTCGCTCAAACTAATCTTTAGCGACTAAAAAATGTGATTGTTACCTAAAGTTCTCCAGATTGACAAAATAATTTCAAATTCTCTAACGACTATTAATTAATTTGGGCCGACCAACAAGTTGGTCGCAAAAAAACTCTAAGACGACTACGTAAAATTTTCATCGACTAAAGTAGAGCAAGAATACAAAATTTTCTACCAATTATTTTTGCGAGGATGAATATTCTTAGACGACTATTAATTTAGTGCGAACAGATTTGACCAAAAAAAACTTACAAACCTAAAATTCTTTAGCCAGGAAAGATAATAATGTGGCAAAAGATATTAAAATATTTATTTCAAAATTATAAACTTTTATTCTTTAGCCAGGAAAAAAAGAAAGAGAGATAATTATGTGGTAAAAGGTATTAAAAACTTTTATTTTAAAATTAAAAAAGGATGAGAATTTCAGGTCTTCGACTTCAATCCCGTTTTCATTGCCAAACCCGCCAAACCTAAAGTATTTCCATCCCGCCAACCCAAAATAGGTTAGATCCCGCCACAAAATCGAGATCATGCCAAAAATTAGGTCTTCAATCCTAAAGGAGTTCAAAATAGGTCTTCAATCCAATCTTTATTCATATTTGATTTCTAAATTTAGGTATCGGTTTCTACATAAATTCCTCCCACCGCCGTACGTCCGGAAGAAGAGAAGAGAGTATTGCAAACAAAATTATTTGGGCAAGCAAGGGCAGATCCTCGAAACCTAGGCGATCCCAATTATTCTCTCGTTTCCCCACCGGTAAGTTTTGTTAATGGCAAGTTGGCAACTGCTTGATGTAATTTGTAGCCTGAAGTAGAAAATATTGGACTTGTTTTCCTTTTGTTTCAGAGTTTACTGCTTGCTGCTCCGATTTTGAGACGATAAATACAGAAGTTTCGGGTGTCTACGTTGACAGTGTTGTAAGTTAATTTTCCTCTTCTAGAAGTATTTTTTTCAGCGGTAGTTCCTTGAATATTTTGATTCTCTGCTCATCTATGTTAGGGGTTATTTTGCAATATGATATATTGTATAACTCTTAACTTAGAAGATTAGCTAAAGATTTGTGGATTGTGTATTCCAGTTGACAATATGCATGTCAGTTCCCTTTGAGTTCGGATTATAATAATCAATCAAATAAACAATGAGGTATATTATATATGGACTTTTTTCATTGAAGGATTTATGTTTTCAATGTTGCATCTACATTAAAACTATTTGACCAAATAAACAATGATTGTATTTATAATAAATTCATATTTATTTATTTATTTATTTATTCAACAATTTTTTTACACGCGTTCAATACACGTGCACGTTACTAGTATTCTTCTTTGTTAGTTGTTATGTTTATTTTTTGCGCTGTTGATTGTAGGAAATTGATTATATTCCAAATACTTCTCAATTTATTTAAGCTAATATATCTCATGAAACCTTTTAATCTTGTTTGGTGTTGTATGATATTAAACAAGAATAGCCAAACCTTTATCCCGTTTCTCTGAGTCTGAAAACAGGAATCCTTTGTGTCATTCAGCTTACGGTAAGTGAGGCACCTCAAATAAAAGTCCTAAGACTGTTTTTGAATCAAAACCTAGGGAATAGAGGGAATGCCAATGCAGTTCTGTTGGTTGACCCTGCACTCATGGAAGAGATTGAGGTATGTCCTAGTCACACCATCTGTAACTTGGAATGACTCACTTGTTTAAATCCCCTATTTCAGTCTCCTTGGACACTCAAAACAGTCTCCAAATTCACCCCAAGTACCTGTCCCTATACCACACCAAATCAGTCCAGAAAAAACTCTACATTGCTGTCCATTTCCTGTCATTTACCTCCCCCTAAACCCAGCACTTGACAGTCCCTTATTGGCCTGTAAATCAGTCCAAAATTTAGCCATTTGGCTGTCCCTACTCAACCACAATTCAGTCCACATTTTCCCCTTTGGTTGACCCTATTGCATCCTTTGAAAACCCCTTGTTAACCCCTACCAGTGGGCTGACCTTGCACTGTCAACCAACCCATAAAACTGTCCAGAACAGCCCATTAAACCCCCCCTTTGCTGTCCATCTAGCCATCAAATGGCTGTCCTAAATTGTCCTCTTTAACACCACATAGTAGCTGTCCCCAAGCCCCAAAAATAGTCCAGGTTTTCACCAATTGTGGCTGTCACTAGCAGTCCCCCACTGTCCAGTTTTTTCCCCTCATTTGCTGTCCCTTAGGACCCCCATGGCTGTCCTATTTTGCCACAGGACAGCCCCCAAAACAGTCCATGTATTTACACATAAATGACAGTCCTATATTGCCAAGACAGTCCATGAACCAGCCCATATAAACACCCTTAATGCTGTCCTGTTTTACCACTCCATTTCAGTCCATGTAACCACTCAAAATCAGTCCACAAACCATTCAATTTCAGTCCTCCATAACCCCATATCATCCCATATAATTAGCTTGTGTGTGTGAGTGTTTGTGAGCTTGTGAGAGTGAGTGTGAAAGCTAAGTGATATTTACCTTTCAGAAGTTCAGCCAACACCCATTGGATATCAGATTGACGAGCAACAATCTCATGAACCATAGCCTTCATCAACTCAAACATTTGCCATCTTGTCATCTAATAAGGCATATTGCAGCCAGGTGATATCTACCTTAGAAAAATTGCATTTGTGCATACTGCATAGAGAAACCAACTCTTAAAAAGAGAAGGACAACCTTAACTTCTCAGTTTTTCTTCCATTTTCAAGATCCTTATCCATATCTGACACGTATCGGGCATGATACTTCATTGAGACTCCTATCGTATATCGCTCATCCTTTTTCTATTCTTCAAAGAGAGCCAAAACGTAGTTGAAAATAATTTTGACATATTTGTGGTCGTGCCGAAAAAAATTGAGATATGAGAAAGTAACTTTTCTTTGCATTGAATCCTTTCTAGCATATTTTGGAAGCTAGTTACTACCTATTTTTTAAATTTTCTGGGAGCTAATCATGCAGTTTGCTTATTGGCTTGGCAAGTTGAAACCAGATGTTAAGGGTCACGAAATTGGTCTATGTTTTCTTTAGAAAGCTATTTTTTACAATGACTACAATCTTAAAGTTCATTGTTTTGAAGGCCCTTGCCTTGCCGCCTAAGGCGTTTGTAGACCCTACTATTTAAAAAAAAATTGAAATCTAACCCAAGCTGAATGACCTTCAGCTATGAATATTTATATAATATACTAAAATATACTACAAAAGAGGAGGTATATTAGTTTTTCCTTTGCCCTCTTCATTCCCTTCTCTTTTGTGTCCGCCCTAACACAACAAAGCTCATCACCATCTCTGACTACGATGGCCATTGCTAGGTGGCAACATGTAAGACTCATTTTCTCTCATTATATCTCGATCTCTTAGTGTTTTTCTTCTCACTCTATTTCAAGCTAGTGATAGTCTTTGTGATGGTTTGTTGATTAAAACTTCATGTAGTTGATAGGGAAACAAGATTTGCATTAGATGTTTATAGTTATTTAACTATACATTTATCATACCAATTAGAACTTTAGAAGGAAACCGCAACATATTGGGGCATAAATCATAAGCTTGCCTTGACTAGTTACTATACAGTAAGCACCCTCAATTTAGTATTGTGCCCCTCCCCCCCTTTTGGTCCTCACTGCCTTACCAAGCTTGGTATTCCCTAATTGAATCTCACGATTTTCTCTTAGAGTGAGAGCTGCTGAAGCTTGGGGCATTAGAAGCTTTAGTAGCTACATGTTTTTATTAACCTAACTATTGCACACCCCGAAAATTTAGTCATGAGACCCCTCCTTGCGCTGCCTGAAAAATCTTGGTATCTTGTCCCTTATGTGAATATGTCTTTATCATAACTTCAATTGCTAGTTGCTCAAGAAGCATGTGTGCCTTGTTACTTTCTTGAAACTACTTTTCTTTTCTTAATTCTCATTCAACTGTTATAATTTTCTGAAATATTATTTTTTCTTTGTTTAGAATGATTTCTATCTTGAATACAGTTCAAGAAATTGTAGCATCTCATGTTTAGTATTTTTTCCCTTTTTCAGACGTGAATATTGGTTCCAAGTTTCATACATGAACTTGATTAATCAACAGTTTGATCATATATTATTCAAATTTCAATTTATTTGCTTCCTTTATGTTTTAAACTCTCAAATGAGAACACATCAAATTCTTGAAGGTTATCAATTGCTTCTCTAATGAAGTTTGGAATTGGTGAAGCTAATATGTTCTTTTAAAACGGTACTACAGTTGTACTATTTAGATGTCTTGATGAAGGACTAAAAACTTGCTGATGTTTTACTTAATAACTATGTGATATATAGATAGGAGTAAGTAAACATATTAATGTACTTTAGTGTGACATCTGATACTGTTATGTATACTGATAAACAATGATTTATGCATTTTTGATACCTACTGATGTTTGGTCGGTCCTGCAAGACATGGGTGCTAGACTTTGTCGGAAGAAGCTCTTTGATACATAAAACAAAGTTTGGGGTTGATTTTATATTTCGAAAGAACTTTCTTTCCCCTTGTTTCATAAAACAGAGAGTGAAGTTGAACTTTTGACTTCGACTCATAACTGTAATTGTAGATTGAGTACTTGCACATTATGCATCTATTTGTAAGTGCATTTTTTATCTGATTTGTATTGTTATTGGGTAATCTAATAACATTTATATGTTTCCTTGATTTATTGATTAAACTTGATACCCTCAAGTCTCAACTATCCATCACTTCATTGAATCCAGACCTATATTTTGGAATTGGGATAAAATTTACTTGGTCACCTCCCAGAAACATCGGCCATGTTAGCTATTTGGAAACTGAACAGGAAAGTGACTCTTGTATTCACTTGAAAAAGATATGGTTCCCGATTAAGTTGATCTCAAATCTATCCATCAGTCCCAAGAGAGCCTTTGCTCATGACATATGTTGAGTCTATAAGTCAATCCAATATAAAACGAGTCCAAAACATGAACCATGTAATACATGGACTCGTTTTTCTTTTAGTTTTTTGATGCTTGGCATCGGTGTTTAGATATCTGATAGGTTAATTGTATGTTTCTCTCTACCAAAGAAAAAGACTCTGCATCAACTCATAGGGCATAAATTTGATAAACTAGTATATCAAAATATGACAGTGTAGGACTACTTTTACTTTCAAATATATATATATATATATATATATATATATATATATATATATAATTATAGATAAGACAAAGATATATGTTTTATCTCCATGTTCTTGTTTTCATAGCTAGAACTAAATTTAGTACGTTTTCTCTCCATATATATCGTACTAAATTTAGTTCTAGCTATGAAAACAAGAACATGGAGATAAAACATATATCTTTGTCTTATCTATAATTATATATATATATATATATATATATATATATATATATATATATATATATATATATCAGCTTATAGATGATTAACTGACTTGCTTATAAATGTTTTCTTTCAATACTTGTAGAACCATGACCAGAGAATGGATATATAATCCAAACAGATTCACTGCTGAATATTTGAGCGGAGTTGCATCATTTTTGGATGTTGCAAAGGAACATGTTAATGATAAGGGCCTTACTAAGTGCCCTTGTCGTAAATGTCATAATGGATATTCAGCATCTGTGGTGGAAGTCGAAAAACACTTGTGTGTTCATGGGATGTCCTTAGACTACAATGTGTGGATTTATCATGGGGAACAAAGAGGAAAAATTAGTACTACTAATCGGAGTTCTCATCAAACTACTCTGAGTGGAAATAATGATGTTGATGATATAATTGTAGATGCCTTCCCCCATGCATCTTTTAATTTTGATGATGATGTTGACATTGGTGATCATGTAACGAGAGATAACGACAATCATGCTCATAGACAACAGTCAATTGAGTTTGAGAGGTTGTTGGAAGAATCTCAACGCGAATTATATCCTGGTTGTACTGAGTTTTCTGTATTATCATTTACAGTGGAGCTGATGCAATGCAAGGTCAATAATTTGTGGTCAAATAAATCACTCAACGATGTGTTAGGGTTAATGAAGCGGTTGTTACCCACATCTGATCATCACATGCCAGAATCGCACTATGCTGCAAGTAAGATTTTAAAGGACCTTGGCCTTGGGTACGAAAAAATCCACGCATGCAAGAATGATTGTGTTTTATTTTACAAAGAGAATGCAGGGAAGGATACGTGCCCAGTTTGTAATGAACCTCGATATGCGACTAGTGAGCATAATCAAAAAAAAATTCCTAATAAGGTTTTGCGTTATTTTTCGCTAACGCCTAGGTTACAGAGGTTGTACATGTCTAGGCATACTACTGGAGATATGTTATGGCATAAAAATGGAAAAGGAAATGATGAGTCAGTAATGAGGCATCCTGCTGATAGTTTTGGTTGGAAAGAATTCGACAAGATGTATCCTGATTTTGCGGCGGAGCCACGAAATATTAGATTAGGGCTTGCAACCGATGGTTTTAATCCATTTGGTAATATGAGCCAATCTTATAGCATGTGGCCAGTGATAGTGGTTCCTTATAACTTGCCACCATAGAAGTGCATGAAAAAAGAATATACCATGATGCCCTTGTTAATTCCTGGTCGGTCAGCACCTGGTAGGGAAATTGATGTTTATCTAAGATCGCTGATTGATGAGCTTAAATTGTTATGGGAGAAAGGCGTGCCAACTTTTGACAAAGCAACAAATTCTGTATTTAATCTTCACGTAGCAGTTATGTGGACGATTAATGACTTTCCAGCATATGGGAACTTATCCGGTTGGGTCACTCATGGTTACAAGGCATGTCCGGTATGTAACATGGATATAATATCTGAGCCCTTAAAACATAAGATTTGTTTCATGGGAGCTCGTCGAGGCTTGCCAAGAAACCATGTATGGAGGAGAAGTCCAAAAGAGTTTAATGGAAAAGTGGAAAGGCGACCAAAACCAAGAGATTTCTCAGGTGATGACTTGTTAGCTCAATTGGATAATATTACTTTTGAGCCAATGGGTAAACATCCCAACATTAAAAAAAGAAAGCAGAGAGATGATGAATTAAATTGGAGTAAGAAAAGTATCTTTTATGAATTGGAATATTGGTCAAAATTGAAAATTAGGCATAACTTAGATGTCATGCACATAGAGAAGAACATATGTGATAATATTTTGGGGACCCTTTTGGATTTGGATAATAAATCCAAGGACACATGGAAGGCTCGTTTAGATCTGCAGAAAATGGGTATAAGGGAGAAGCTCTGGTTAAAGACAAAAGGAGATAAATATGAGAAGCCTCCAGCAGAGTATACACTAACGCCAAATGACAGAAGAGAATTTTTAAGGTTTTTGAGATCGTTAAAACTTCCAGATGGTTACGCGTCCAACATTGCAAGAAAAGTGAACATTGACACAGGAAAAATTTCAGGCTTAAAGAGTCATGATCTTCATATCTTGCTGCAACGAATCATTCCAATTGGTATTCGAAGATACCTAAAAAAGGATGTCTACACTCCAATTGTTCAACTTTCGAGATTTTTTCAGCAGTTATGTGCGAGAACACTGAATATTGAGGACTTGAATAAGATGGAAGATGAGATTGTCTACATACTATGTAGACTTGAGAGGATATTTCCACCGGTATTTTCGACATTATGGTGCATTTAGCTGTTCACTTACCAAGGGAGGCAAAGCTTGCTGGACCTGTTGGTTACCGTTGGATGTACCCCATAGAAAGGTATATTATTCTTTTCAGTTTTAAAGTTATTTTAATCCAATTTAGTGCCAACGTATACATATGTTGTTGTATTCTAAAGGATATACATGCATTGTTTTTTAGGTTATTGGGAACATACAAGAAATATGTTCGAAACACGGCTCGACCAGAGGGGTCAATTGCAGAGGCATACATTATTAATGAAACACTCACATTTTGTTCAATGTACTTACATAATGTTGAGACAACTTTCAATAAGCCTGATAGATACCAGGATGGTGGTGAACGCAATGAAAAACTATCAGTGTTTTCACAAGTTGCTCGTCCGTATCAAGGTAGAGTGTCGCAAGAATGGACCCAAGCGGATCGTAATATTGCTCACTGGTACATACTGACCAACTGCGATGAGGTGTCTCCATTTCTAAAGTAAGTGTATATGTGTTGCATTATTAAATATATAGTTGGTGACAAAAATTAATTTTATTGCTTCAATAAATCATGTAGTGAACATTACCAAATATTGGAAGAGGAAAGTAATGTGGATATTGAAAAAAGACAAAAGCAAATGTTCCCCAGTTGGTTCCGCCATAAGGTAATGTGCAATTGAATAATTAGTCTCAAGATGGACCTTTTTTAGTATATAATATGTTCTATAACAATATATGTGTAATTTTAATTTCAGATGTCAAAGCTGAAAAAGGAGAACTCACCACTATACAATGAAGAGTTGTACGAGTTGTCTAGAGGCCCCGAGTCCAAAGTCTACTCTTTTGATTGTTGTATTGTTAATGGAATTTGGTTTATTTGTGTAGAGCGTGATACTAGGCTCTCAACTCAGAACAGCGGGGTATATGCTATCGGAGACATAGATTATTATGGACAATTAACCAAAGTTGTAGTCTTGGAGTATAGAAAAGGCTATCAAGCTGTGTTGTTCAAATGCCAGTGGTTTGATTCTCGAAGCAGTGGTACAAGAGCAAAACTTCGTCATGAATTCCATCTGACATCCATTAATGTTAATACTCGGTGGTATGAAAGTGAGCCATTTATATTAGCAATTCAAGCTAAGCAAGTTTTTTTATGTGGATGACCCAAAGTTGGGCTTTGGTTGGAAAGTTATTCAGAAAATGCATCATAGACACATGGGATATTCCAGAAAATGAAATCAGTGAGGGTGATGAAATGGAGAATGACATAGCATACCAAGAAAACTCCTCAAATGATATTCCTTGGATGGATGAAGATAATGATCCGAGTTTCCTTACATTGCATAGAAATGATGTTCCTCCTATAGCTATTGATGCAATAGTTGTTGATTTGGTAATTAATAATGACAATAATGATGTACCTGATGATATAGAGGATGAAATATCTTCAGATAGTGGTGAAGAAATTACTGGACACATTAATAATGAAGATAGTGATTTAGATTAGTAAGTTTTTCTATAGCAATATTGGTGGTTGTTAACTTAACTATACTTTTGTATTTCATGATTACTGAACGTATTTTATTTGTTTTTTTATGATACACAGATTATGGTTCAGTCTGTACAACGTGGTGGTAAGAGGACTCAACTTACTCGGAAAGATATTGCAAATGGTTATGCATCAAGTGTTGGAAACGTTATGGTGGACCGAGTGGTGCCTCCTAATAAGAAGCGGCCGACATCCTTGGGTATGACTAAACTAGAATATTTTATTTTCATTGATAAGAAATGAATACCATTGGTTCACTATCTAGTTCTGACACAATTATATCTAGTTCTGACACGGCCATCCAAAAGTAAAAGAACAACATGAGAAGATTTCGGTACCCAGAGCTGATGTGTCGCACATTTTCATTGAAACAAGAACTAATACCACCTTGCTTTAGTCCGCAGGTGAATAGCAACTTACTAAGCACTCGCAAGTAGTGCGAAACTTGTTCATTAGAAACCACGATTCCTGCCTACCCTCCTCAGCATTTCCTCTTGTCATGACTAGATTTCACTGAATTTCCAGTCATCACATTGAAGAGAGATTCATATACATAACTATTGAATCCAAGAAAGAGGGGACCAGAGCTTAGACCAAAATATATTGACTATAAAATAAAATATAATCTGCTCAAAGCACATTTGCCCCTTGAAATTATTTATCAACAAATTCATTAAATTTTCGGTCTTCTATTAACAATTCAAACAATGAGGCTACTCCCTCCCTTCACCGCCACAACAAATTCAACATTTCCAGAGTCCAAGGGAGAAAACAAAAAAAAGGTTTAAAAAATGTATGTTTCTAGAGGGAGCCGGCATGCCTTCTGACTGATTATAGACAAAAACTAAAGCAAAGGTTCAATATCGCATCAATCCAAGTAAAATAGAGTAACAATCTTTCTAAGATTCTTGGCTTCCTGGCAGGTTTCCATGAGCAACCTGCTGTCGTAAAATGCAAAGCATATGACTTGTTGTACATGTGAGAGAATGTCTCCGTTGCACAAACTGTTGTTTCAATACCAAGAAACTATGAGAAAAATAACTCAGGTCTTCTATTGCATAAACTATCTTCTCAATCATGTTGACAAAGGAACAAATGCTGATTACAATACCAATTGGCATTCTTCCTCCCCCAGAGGCTTTGATCATCAAATTCCACTCCTACCAGGTACACTTCCAGTTTGCTGTAGACCTTATAAACAACCCTACCTGCACAAAAATGAGATAGAGAAGCAAGTAAGGGAGATGCTAGAAACTGGTATAATCAAACCAAGTAATAGCTCTTATTCTTCACCAGTCATTTTGGTTAAGAAGGCTGATGGTAGCTGGAGGATGTGTGTTGATTATAGGGCCTTGAACCAGAACACAATTAAAGACAAATATCCTATTCCCTTTATAGAGGAGCTTTTTGATGAACTGAATGGTGCCCAGTACTTTTTGATGAACTAAATGGTGCCCAGTACTTTTTGATGAACTGAATGAACACAATTAAAGACAAATATCCTATTCCAACTGCTGGTACTCTTCACAATCTTCTGCAATATTTTTCCAATATGACTAGATATATTTGCTTGCATATCTTGAATCCTTGTTGAACATGTGCACCTTATTGTGTATGATACCTTGTGCATATTTGAATATTTATGGATATAGAATTTAAAGAACAATTGTCTAGGCCCAATTGTTTCAGAGATAACATCTTACTGTCTTAATGCCTATATCTTGACAATTCCTTGTTCACTGTAATGCTCTGTTTGGTCGTTTTTTTTCCGACATAAAATTATCAACAGGTCTTCTTTTGCATAAACTATCTTCTCAATCATGTTGACAAAGGAACAAATGCTGATTACAATACCAATTGGCATTCTTCCTCCCCCCAGAGGCTTTGATCATCAAATTCCACTCCTACCAGGTACACTTCCAGTTTGCTGTAGACCTTATAAACAACCCTACCTGCACAAAAATGAGAGAGAGAAGCAAGTAAGGGAGATGCTAGAAACTGGTATAATCAAACCAAGTAATAGCTCTTATTCTTCACCAGTCATTTTGGTTAAGAAGGCTGATGGTAGCTGGAGGATGTGTGTTAATTATAGGGCCTTGAACCAGAACACAATTAAAGACAAATATCCTATTCCCTTTATAGAGGAGCTTTTTGATGAACTGAATGGTGCCCAGTACTTTTTGATGAACTAAATGGTGCCCAGTACTTTTTGATGAACTGAATGAACACAATTAAAGACAAATATCCTATTCCATCTGCTGGTACTCTCCACAATCTTCTGCAATATTTTTCCAATATGACTAGATATATTTGCTTGCATATCTTGAATCCTTATTGAACATGTGCACCTTATTGTGTATGATACCTTGTGTATATTTGAATATTTATGGATATAGAATTTAAAGAACAATTGTCTAGGCCCAGTTGTTTCAGAGATAACATCTTACTGTCTTAATGCCTATATCTTGACAATTCCTTGTTCACTATAATGCTCTGTTTGGTCGTTTTTTTCCGACATAAAATCATCAAAGTTAGGGGATGGTATCATATGGATTGGATATTTGTAGTGTCAGGCGAACGTAATGAACTTCCAGTAAGTGCCTGAATGTCCAGAATGTAACACATGTAAAGACACCTGAGCATCTTCATAAAGTTTCTCATTGAGTGCGTATCAAACTCTAAACGATGACGATTACTTTTTTAGGAGTTGGGAAATGGCAGAGCATGCTATAAACTATTGATGCAGGCCATAAAGAATGCTAAAGCATTGATTGTACTATGAGACGTTGTAAAATTATAGAACATAAATGAAAGTATCTCTTGTAAGCTAGGCTGAAACAAAGCTTCCCGGACTGGTATACAACAACAATCAAACTTATTTTGTCTAAAATGTAAAATTACATAGATTAAATATTGTATCACAGAAACCTGTGATCTAAAAACACATTTAATAATTGATCGTAGGGGATGCTAGGATCCGATTCGCCACAGCCATGCGATAACAGGAATTTGTCTGTCTAAATACGAAGCAAGAACAAGAGCTGCAATAAAAAAACCATTCATAATTAGTTTTCCATACATTCAAATACTATTGAAATTATAAGACCTGACAATAAACATAGCCTGATGTTATTTATTCTTTGGTTATTATCAGTAAGGGGTATTTTTAAATCCAAGAATCAATGCCTAGTACGAATGGATAACTGCCTATTTTATATTATTTGTTAATAAAGTAGACTACAATTACTTTTGCTTGGGAAGAAGGCTTCAATTGGAAGAAATATGATTTGAGGTAAAACTTCCATTCTAGTGATGATGATGGGCAATGGAATTTTCAATTCTGAAAATGGATGAACAAGAACTAAATTGTCATTTTGTCCAAGGAAATAGGAGTTTCACAAGGTCTGTTGTTAAAAGATGTACAATAGGTGTTCCTTGTACTTGAATCAAGTTCCTGCAATTACGTAGTTACTATATATTGAAATTATTTAGTGCTGCTAGTGGCCAAGCTGCGAAGCTAATATGTTATGATTGCCAGTTATTAAAGGTATCTTGTCAGTACATTTGCTTGTATTCCTCTTTTTTGTCTTAATATAGAAGCCTGTATATAAAGCAGGTATATAAAGGACTGAAAATATATTTGCCTACTTTATATACAATACCTTTCCCTTATGATAACCAGTTATTGTAAGGTATCTTGTCAGGACATTTGCTTGCATTTTCTTTTGTCTTGATATAGAAGCCTCTATACTAATAGAGGACTATGAAAGTATAATTGGACTTTATATACAATATCTTTCACTTAATAAGAAAAGTCAACCCCCTTTACCATCTGTCACTTTCTTATTTGTCCTTGTATATATGTTCTCCATGTGTTTGTTATAGTTGGTTGATGGAGGTCAAGTGAAAATTGCACCACCTCATTTAAAGGGTGCATGACGTCTCAGAAAGTAGCTTGGCATTCTTCATGGTACATAAATGAAAATTATAAAACATAAATGAAAATGTAACTCCAGGACTTTCAACTCAAGGAATTACAATTATAGATGGAATTTTACTTCCTTGAGATAGTATATAAACAGATTACTGGATGAAATATAGGAATAGTACTTGGGTTCTTGTGACTTCCACATTTTTTGTTTTTTTGATGTTCGTAGGAATGGTTTTAGATGCATTATAGAGTGAGGGGTTGTGGTTTAAGATAGGGTATTCAGCTCATTGTGAGCAGCCACCTCATATATTGCTCTGTTTCCCTTGATGCAGTCCTATGCCTATAACTGATTAACTTTGTATAGGTACATAAGTCCTTAAATGATTTAAACTCTATTCTCAGTCAAGTAATCAGCCATAGTTGTATTCACTGAAGCAAAAAATAACCCATAGTTATATTCTCAAATGCAATTATATCAATTTCCAATTTGTACATGCACAAATATTGATCAAAATCTATTTTTTCCCCCAGGTGGTGGAACAGGATTACCACCTACTATTCCCTCAAAGACGTTGGGTATGACAACAAGGTCAACAACTTTGGGTATCAACGGCAATTCTTCTGGTGGTGGAATAGATTCGAACCCTAGTAGGTCTTCGTCAAACTTGAATGTGACTACAAGAGTAGCACCTATTTCATCATTGGGAATGAATCTCAATTCTTTTGAACCATGGCAAAGGTCTAGTACTTGTGATGATACTTCTAATAATTTCGTTGAAGCTCCAAGAGGCTCTACTAACTCTCATGGTAAATAATATATCCAATTAGCAAAAATAAATAAACTATGCTCCATCTTAGTGATGTTGTTTGTATTTGTTTTTTTTTATATTAGCATCGGAAGCAAGAAACTCTGCTCCTAAGAAAACAAGAGGGTTTTCTAGGGCAATTAAGACCTCCACCATCATGTTGACCTCAGGTAAGAGGATTGAAATTCAGCTTGATGAGGATTTGGGGGTGCCTACAGGTCAAGTTCGAAACATATCCAGCCTACTATCTCACGAGTGTGGTTACCAAGTTCGGAACCATGCCCCGCTACTTCAGGCACACTGGGACGACATTGATGAAGATACTAAGCAGAAACTAATAGATGGGGTCACGGTAAGTGTGAAATATTATTCATTTATAACTCAATTCTATTACAATGACTAATAACTTGTAATTTATGTTGTGATGTAGACAAATTTTGATATAGATACGAAGGACCCAAAATGGCACAAGTATATTTGTGATAATATGATAAATAGGTATAATGACTATAAGCACAAACTAGCCAAGTATTATAAGAGTTGCGAGTCGGATGAGGCAGCCCGGGAAAATCCTCCTCTAAAGCTTCTAAGAGAGAGAGATTTATCTGAGTGGGAGTGGTTATGTGACCATTTCATGAGTGAAAAATACCAGGTAATAATTGCTTTTAACCAATTGTTCATAAAAAATTTTGCGTTTTCTTATATTGATGTGTTGAGTTTTTTACACTTATAAAGTTCTTGATTATATATAGGCTTAATTTCAACTTAATTATACTGATATGTTATTGGTGTGTTGATATTTTTCAACTTAATTATACTTATATGTTGATATATTCAATTATGAGTTTTAAGTACCAATGTTTTGCAATTAAGTACTATTTTAATCAGTTTTTTTGTACTGCAGAAAAGATCTGAAATTAATTCAATTAACCGGTCAAAGAAACGTTGGGATCATTGTGGTGGTTCACGACCATTTTCATTGTATTACAATGATCACATTGAGGTAATCAAATAATTATTTTCAAATTTATAAAGTTCGTTAATATCAATATTAGTATTTGGATCAATTTTGTGTATGATGTTATTTTTAGGCTGGTTCACAATTTCCTGATATCGATACATGGGGTACAACTCATATGTCAAAAAGAAAAAGAATTAGGTCAATGATGCAGCAAAGGACGCACATGTAAGTATACATTTTAGTTGTTTAAAGAAACTGTTTCTATTGCATATTACAATAATATGGTTTCACTTTTATCTAATCAAATATTGTTTTTACAGGATGAGATGATAAAAAAGAAGAATGATTATCTTGAGAATATCACTGAGATGTATCCTGAAGGGATGTCGCTGGACGAGATTGTTGTAGCACCAAATATAGGCACTGAGATTATGGAAGATGTGATTGGGCGTGGGTGTGGTAGGACGATTCGTGGAGCTGGAAAGAGACGAGTTCGGGAAAGTAGTTCATCATCTTCGTCTAATATATCTTCAATTGCCTTAACTAAAGAAGTGCAAGAGTTGCAGGCCCAGCTTCAGATGGAAAGAAAAGCTCGGATGAAAGTTGTTGCTGAACATGAGGAACAAAAGGCCCAATGGGGTTTTGTGATGCAACAACTACGAGTTCTTGTCCCCGGATTCTCAATTCCTGAACCTACTCCTTTATCTCATGAAGACGCTGAAGATGGTGATGAGAGTGATCACAGCCAATCTTTTACTTAGAGTAGATCTTTTATAGTTGTAGTATACTAAATACTTTTGTTCACAATTAGTTTAATTTGTGCACTCTAAATTTGTTATTATGAGTTATGATAAACTATTAGTATAATAATGTTCATATTTGATTTTGTTTAGTTTACTTATATTTATCGATAATAAGATTGCATGGTACCTGATATGATTTGTATGATTAATTGTTTGGTCGCTTCAGATATGACACGCATATTTTGCCACCATGTAAAATCTTTTACCACAATATACTAGTAGCAAAAGATTACCTAAGGTGACAAAAAATAGTCTTTCAGACGATTAATAATAGTCGTCACGGACTACCTTTGGTGACCAATAATAGTCTTCACATACTGTCTGTTACTACCATTCATAGTCGCTAGAGCGTGTCTTGGGCGACCAATAATAGTCATCACAAACTACCTTTGGCGATTAATAGTAGTTTCTGTACATTACCTATTGCGATCAATCATAGTTGACACATAGTCTCTTAGGAAACCAACAATAGTCGTCACATACTACCTTTGGTGGTCAATGGCAGTTTCCATACACTAACTATTGCGACCAATCATAGTTGCCATAGAGTGTCTTAGGCGACCAATAATAGTTATCACATACTACCTTTGATGGTAGATTGTAGTCTTCACACACTACCTATTACGACCAATCATAATCGCCACAAAGTGTCTTAGGCAACCAATAATAGTTCTCACATACTATCTTTGATAGTCAATAGTAGTCTCCACACACTACCTATTGATACCAATCATAATCGCCACAAAGTGTCTTAGGCAACCAATAATAGTCGTCACATACTACCTTTGACAGTCAATAGTAGTCTCCACATGCTACCTATTGCAACCAAGTAGTCACCAAAATGTGTATTAGGCGACAAATGGTAGTTGCCACACACTACATATTACGACCAAGCATAGTCACCACATAAAATCTTAGAGGACCAATGATAGTCTCCACATACTATCTATTGCAACAAAGTAGTCTCCATAGACTACCTATGCTAACTGTTTTAGTCGCCGAAGATACTGGCGCGTCCTTACCTCTAAAAAATTCAACCACCTAAGGTGACAAAACATTCTTAGCCAAAACTTTGGGACGACAAAGATATTTTCTCACAACAGTGTAGTAGCCAAAGATCTTTTGCAACTAAAATGCTTAATTAGTCGCCCGTGATTTTGGGCCAGGAGCATGAGGCGACGATGCTTGCGACCAAGAAATTTGGTGACAAAAAACCTTAGGCAACTAATTTTACATTTAGGCGACAAAAAAACCGTTGGTCGCCTAAAGCCCTTATCCTAGTAGTGTCATGTTCGGCGGACGAGTCTCACCTTTCTCATCAAATCCCTCCGCGGGGATAGAATCGGTCGTTGCCTCCTGGTCGGCAGCCACCTCAGCCTCCGCTGCTGAGTCTGGGGTAGGGATCGACAACGATACAGTCGACCTCCCCTCATCATGACAAGGAGGGGAATTAGCCCTCTCCTCTGTTTCGATCATGTCTGTTGCTCCCGCAACAGGCTCACTCATCTCTGGAGGAACGTCATCTGAAGACGATGAACTCCACTCCACTTCCTCATCCGGAAGCTCCTTATCTGCTGGGTCCTCAATGTCAAAGGCCCCCACGGCAGCTTGAGCCCTCCCGGGAACTGCTTCAACCTCAGCTTCCCTACCAACATAATCTGGAGATACTAAAATCTCCGTAGGAACGACATCGTTCGGATTCTCCTCCACGGGAGACATCACAATCGGAGGAATGTGCTCTTCAGATAAGCCCGTCACCTTCTTTGGTCTGCTGGCACCCGATTTTGGAGTTCGGGGTCTCCTTTTCAGTGGCTCCTACAAAAAAGAAAGTATATGTCACAAAAATGGTGGAACTAACCAGACTATGTGGGACTCCTTACCTCCACAGGAGCTGAGTCTGTTGACACTGTCGGTGACAATGCCTTCTTCTGTCGCTTGGGCGCAGGAGAGCCAACCTCTGTATCAGCACGTCTCTTCGGCTGATCGGTCGAGGGCTCTGTCCGACCCTCCGTGGATACGGCAGGGGTACCTCGATAACCCGCCTCTGGCGGACGGTACGACCGAGCCTTCGCCAACAGATTCCCGGTTGCCTCTAACTGGGTGCCGATAATAAAACTGGTCTCCCGATCATATCCAGGAGGCACGACATTCATGGCACAGTAAAATTTGGCGACGAAAAAAGAATCGGCGACCGCAGATTCTGAACAGGCAGCGTAAAACGAGCTCCGGTGCATCCAGTATTATAGTAATGCCAAGCTCGTGCACCGTCCAGCAAACTTACAATATATCCCAGGTTAATACTGGGGTTCTCCAACATCAGCTGAGCATAGCCGAATTGTCGTGCAAAACGTCTAGATAAGTATGGTTCCAGGTAACACTGGTTTCTATTTCGATATACCAGATGGGACGGCCGAATGCTTTACAACCAGCAGAATCCCCATGGAGGCAGAGTGGTGGCATCTTCACCCGAATCTGTTAAGTCTTCGTTGGTCTCAAAACCCAAGAAGACGGGACCAACCTTGGTGATCTCCCACCCGTGAAGGTGGGATAAAACTTTTCTGCAAACAGGAACACCAGTATGTAACCAGCTCCTCTGGCGGAAACGGCGGAGGAATGCATCTCCGGCTTTGTGGTCTTCTTTCGAGCCCGGGCTCATCACGTTGGGATGGTGCAAAATTAACCACCCCATCAAGTAATGAAACGGCAGTTCGGTACGGGAAAAGTTGTCATTCCTACCTCGTTCATGAACCATATTTCCCGCAAATTCTCGTAAACCCCGCAGCAGGTTACACACCATTGCAGGAAGTAGAGCCAGGCGACGACCAAAAACCAACTTCACAGCTGGCAGGATTAGTTTCCGGGTCACTCTCTCCACAGAGCCTGACCCGCCTGAAAAGACGTAATCCCGGAGCCAAATCATCAGATAAGCAGCCAACACTGCTTTTGACGACATTCGATGAGTAAGGTGCCAGAAGCAGTTATAGGAACACTCATCCGACACCCGGTCCTCATTTTTCGAGGGATTCTTCTTATTTAGCCTGCTCATTTCAGATAGCACCTCTTTACTGGAAAGCGCTGGCGGAGTTGTAAACTGAGAGGGATCTTCCTTGTCTTGCTTAAAGACATAATCTCTCCAAGCAGTCACATGAGGCTGTGACCCGCCCCTTTTCTTCTTCTGCATATAATAATGATGACTCGCCACTTCCTTAAAGACGGCCATCATCTCCTCCGCTTTGTCCCCCAGGACTTGGAACTCCTCGTTGGTCGGGAAGTATTCCTCATAAGGTTCTGATCCCCAAGGGAGCCTTGACACCTCGTACATTTCATGAAGTGCAAGTCCCAGCTCCCCCGCCGGAGTGAAGAAAGTCCTGGTCTGGGTGTTAAACATCTCCAGAAGCGCGAGGAACATATGCCTGTTGATTTCGACGCCTGCCTGGGTAGCACGGATTGCGGCAGTCAGTCCAATCTCTCGGAGTTCGGTTCGAAACTGCGTCAGAACCCAGAGCATCAGCTTGTCCCACTTGGAAACATAGTGACACCAACCCTCTGCCCGAAATTTACCTCTCGGGGACGATCGCTCCAACAACAGTATACGATTTGCAAAAGTCGAAGCACCAAAAGCAAATGTGTTGATGGGAACGTCACTGTAAATGCTTCCAGGACGTAGAGTCCGCCAGGTGAAAGAAGGCCCAGCCCGCACGGCGGCCAAAGTATCCCTCTGATCGGAGGTAGCGTCGATCTTGATGGTGCCTGCCACCACTCCCCCCGAGACGGGGTTAGCTTCCAAGACATCCTCCTCTTGGTAGCAAGGCGACAGAAAGCCGTCAAAGGCCATTGACGCTCAAGTTGCTTAACAGTCATGTGCACCCCCCTCTTGTTGTAAAGAACCAATCTTCCTTAATCTTTAACACCTTTGCTTCGGTAGAAGTAAGGCGGTCCCCAAACAGGAACCCAGGCTTCAAGAAAGTTACATTATCATAAATGGCAGATTTCAAAACGCCACGCTCCATCATCCGTTGGAGGAACCCATATTGTTGTTCCCAAATTTGGGTCATTCTCTCAGGAGGCTGGTCCAGCATAATGGCAGCGTGGACAGGGTTTATCACCTCCTCATCATAATCTACTCCCATCTGACAGAGGGCAGCGTCCAGAAGCACTTCATTCAAGAGCGGGATGGTCATCGACATTGGAGGTCAGCAAAAGAAGTCAAAAACTAAGATATATTAGAACAACAAAAACTCTGAGTTACGCTCTCATCAGAAGCGCATATACCGAACCAAGGCTCAGGCACATCTGGAAGGAAGCTTCGGCACATTATCAGGGTCTAAACCCATGCGCGTCAACAGTGAAGCTTCGACGCATCATCAGGGTCTAAACCCATGCGCGTCAGCAGTGAAGCTTCGGCGCATCATCAGGGTCTAAAGCCATGCGCGTCAGCAGTAAAGCTTTGGCGCATCATCAGGGTCTAAACTCATGCGCGTCAGCAGTGAAGCTTCGACACATCATCAGGGTCTAAACCCATGAGCGTCAGCAGTAAAGCTTCGGCGCATCATTAGGGTCTAAACCCATGCACATCAGCAGTGAAGCTTCAGCGCATCATCAGGGTCTAAACCCATGCGCATCAGCAGGGAAGCTTCAGCACATCATCAGGACTCACGGTCCATGCACGTCGGCATAGACAAAAGAAAAATATGGTAAAGAATGATGAAACCCACCAGTCACCGTCGGTCGAACGTCGACGGGCGTCCGAGGGACATCATCCGCAATAGCCTGCACAGGTTCTTTTCCTTTGCCTCATCCTCGGCCAGCACCACCGCGAGGAGTCTTGGGAGCCATCTCGTGAAAGAAGAAGTTTAGGGTTTTTCGAAAGAAGAACTCTAGAGAAGAAGGAAGCAAAGTGGAGAAGAACCCTCTCTCTCCATCAGACGCCTATTTATAGGCTTAGATATATGCGAAAATCGATGAGGAGTGACATCAGTTGCCGCCTCGGGTCCCAGAAAATGATAACCGCAAATAAATCCAAAAAGGTCATCATTAATCCTTTTGGTTACTTCGAAGCGTTATTATTTGCATTAACTGAGAGGAGCATGCGCCACATCACTGATGCGCGGAGCACTCATGCGCCCGAACAGTCATGCGTCCCGTTGAAGACACCACCATGCTTCTTATTCCAAGTATTCCAAAACTTGACAAAAAGTTTTGAAAACTTTGAAGGGGTCTTGTAGAAGCATGGAATTTCAGAACCAGAAATCCTATGCGCCTAACCCTACATGCGCCAGGAAGCTCAAATGAAATACTTGGCACAGCAAACGGCAAAAGCTTAGACATTAAAAGAAGATTTTTATTTCATATAAAAGTCTATTATATTTTTAAAAAAATGCTGTACAAAGGAGAACTTCTACAAAAAGAAAAGACCATAAGTCTACAGCCCGGTGCAGCAACCACCATGCGCTCTCAAACAGGCGCATCTTCGGCGTCTCAGTTTGGCGCATCACTTCAGCGTCTCAGCCAGGTGCATCCCTTCAACAGCTCAGTTATGTGCATCCTCAGCTCAGTTATGTGCATCCCTTCAGCAGCTCAGTTATGTGCCACCCTTCAGCATCTCAGTCAGGCGCATCTCTTCGACGTCTCAGTCAGGCGCATCTCTTCAAGAGCCTCAGTTATGTGCATCATGAAGTCTCAGCATATGCATCTTACCTCGACCCGATCAAATGTTTCGATTAATGAAGCATTTATTGAGCAGAACGAGGGTGGACAATCAACCCTCTAGCTGGAGGAAGAGCTCTCCAAACCAAGGAAGAGGAGAGCACTGCAATCGACCCGCGACTAAAGGAGCAGCTTTCAATCCAACCAGAATGGGCAACACCCACTCTAGCAGGAGGAGGAGCTCTCCCAAAGCCCAATGAAGATGATCGGAGCACCGCAATTCCGATCTGCGGCTCTTCCAGCATAACGGAGACGAGGCTTGAGCATCCCGATATTTGGATGCAACAGGCACCTTCCGCCTGCCTCAGAAGCCCTCGACTCCGACTTTTGGATGTAACAGTCACTTTCAAGTACATCAATGAAGATAATGCGTCGCATCTTCACCCTCGGGGTGATCTCGTCAACAGAATGTCCTCGAGCAAACAAGTTTATTTCGGGAGGACGTGAGAGAACGAGAAGCAAACTTTTTCCATGCTACTATTTATAGGCCGGGCAAATCAAACCCATGTGCCGAGTGGCTGGCTCTCCGAATCCCGTGTAATGAATTTGTATTAATGGTGATGAACCTGACGCTTCGGATTCAGCCAAGTCAAAACGGCTATTTAAAGCACTTGAAGAACGTAACAGTCGGACCAATAAAGACGTATCATACAAAGCGGATGCGCCGGTCACACCGCGCATCATACAGATGCGCCCATCAGCACCATGCGCCTTATGAGGATGCGCCCCCACGCGCTCCCATACGAATAGTGGAACGTAGATCGATGCGCCCACTCAAAGGCCCATAACCTATCAAGAATATTAAATGCTAAAGTCTGACAGAGTTGGCAGCACGTCCCTCGAGGACTGAACAGTTGATAGCTTTTTCAGAAGACGAAGCGTTGCCGACGTCAGCATCATCATTACTTTTTTTCGACGGTTACAAGCCACGTGGCCGCCCAACCATTCGCATGCGCCTCCGCAGCTATGCGCCCAAATCTCTGTATGCATCTCAAAAGCCGTGTGCCTCAGTCTTTTTTTTGATCCCTAAAGACAGAAGTCAAGTCACTACTGAAGCCTCGTATGCGCCTCAAAAGCCGTGCGCCCAGACTGGTTCATGACTCCTAAAGGTTACAAGCCAAAGTCTCCTCATGCGTCCAATCCCAGGTGCATCCTATCTGATCACTCTCCACCAAATCCGAGATCTTTGAGCCATGGACCTACGACACGTGTCCTTTGACTCGATTCAGCCTATAAAGGAGTGCTAATCACCCAAGATCTCAACAACTGAAAGATCCTCTCCATTGCTACGTGTCAGCTCGGTCGCAGCCCAGAAAGGCAATATGAATGATTCAACTCCTCAATCAGAGCGCATCGCCCATGCGCCTCCATTAGCAATCACCACGTGGCATCCCCACAAACAGGCGCATCCTACTTATGCCCGCATGAGCAGCCAGCCTGCAAGCTATAAATAGAGGTATCATTTCCTTCTTCCACATCCACACACCTACGGACAGACGTATACATATACAGACCTACGAATACACACAGAGAGGCAGATACAAACACTCAACGTCTTCTTCCTTTCCGTAAGCTCCGGCACCCAGAGCAACTCAGACCTTCAGAGAACCGAGAACCGTCGTCAGATCGTCAACAGAGTCAACGCATTACCACTCGCTCCATCGGCACAAGGGACCCAGATAAACAAAAGTGTACTCCTAGGACTACGTCTAAGTCCTACATTGTAACACTGTTCTGTTTGTAATTAAAATTTGCAATCAAAAGATTTTAATGGCAAATATATATATATATATATATATATATATATATGGCTTAATTGCTTATTGCTACCCTCAACTATCACACTTTTTCAAGTTGATACCCTAAACTTTTTTTCGTAACAAATTGATACCTCAACTATTCAATATGTTCAAGTTGGTACCCTCCGTCGTTCAGGGGTTAGTTTTTCCGTCTGTGCTCGAAAAAGTTAATTTTTTTGGACGAGAATAGCCTTGATTATTATTTTAAAAGCTCATTCTCTTTCAAGAAAGAGAAATTTAGTCAAAGTTACAAATGTTTTTCCCCATCTGCTGTCCGGTGATGCCCTAGCCTTAGCTCTAGTCCATTCTCTTTCAATTTTTCTCCTAATTTTTGTAGTCTATTTTCTTTGTACATAATGTCTAATCTACTCTCAATTTCTATATGCCCTAGTCCATTCTCTTTCAGTTTTTTCTACAAATTTTTTTGTAGTCCATTTTTTTTCTACATATTCTCTCATCTACTCTCAATTCCTATATGCAGTTTAACACGAAAATTGTGGATTACAAACGTACATAGCTCGGAAAAATCTAATTTAGAAAAATGTCAGAAATCCTAAATCACAAAATTAAAAAATTAAAACCCTAAGATCAAATGCTTAGAGATGGAGATGGCATGAGGAATGTGTAGAGATTTCACCTTCTTTGGGATCGGGTGAAAATCAAATGAGAGAGATAGAGAGACTTTCTTTCTTTCGAAATTTCTAATTAAACCGGTCCTAACTTTTCTTTCTATTCGTACAGGATCTTTAAGAGAGCAAGGGCTTTTTCGTCTTTTTATCTTTGCTGTTAACGTCGTTAGGGTACTAAGTAGTCTAATTATAGTTGAGGTATCAATCTGTTACGAAAAAAAGTTTAGGGTATTAACTTGAAAAAGTGGGATAGTTGAGGGTAGCAATAAGCAATTAAGCCTATATATATATATATATATATATATATATATATATATATATATATATATATATATATATATATATATATATATATATTTTTTTTTTTTTTTTTTTTTTTTTTTTTTTGAAAGAAGGTTAATTGTGGCGAACGCTCCCACCGGGAATCGATCTCCTGACCACTCGGGCCACATGCATCTCTCTTAACCACTAGGCTAGAGGTCATTTGCTATATATATATATATATATATATATGACCCTCTAGCCTAGTGGTAGTGGTGAGACATTCGATCCGAGTGATCAGGAGATTGATTGATATATATATATATATATATATATATATATATATATATATATATAAAATCTTAAGTAAAAATGTCATCCAATATGATTGAGATTTTGACAATTACTTCTTTTTTTCCCAATAAACTTGCAAAGGTCTATATACCCCTAAGGCCTAAAAAAAGGATTAATATGGTTGAACTCCCTCTTTGCAAGCAAGAAACGTAGAAGAAGGAAAAGAAATTGACACGGTAGGAAAGACCAATACACATTGTGTAGACAAGACCTATAACATCTCATTTTTTTGGGGAATCTTTGCTTCAGTAGTTCTTGATAGTACAAAATCCAAGAGCTATCAATCTTCCTAATACAATGTGGAGACACGAGAACAAGAGCCCCCGAACCCCAACGTGCATGGATGGAGAAGAAAACAACAATAATCATGTCAACAAATCAAAAGTATAGAGAGACAAGTTTATGTTGAGTGGGCCCCTGGGCCCTAGAGTAGATATTGTCTAGGGTTCGAAATGACAAAGTTGCCCCTCATTAGGACCAGTGCTCAAGTGTACTGAAAAAAAAACACACTCTCATACACTCAATCGATCATGGGCTTGGCATGGCAAGAGAAAGGAAATGAGTAGAGTTTGAGAGTAGGAAACCAAGCTAGCTAGCTACCTAGCTAGAGATGGATGGAATGTACAAGAAAGAAGAGCTAGCTAGCACACAATACAAATCTCCGATTCCTGTGCTTTGAATGGAGAGGAGGATCTCGAGGGACCTACAAAATGTGAATTAGCAGATTCTTAATTAGTGATTTATTGGAGCATCATTAGTAAGACTCATTCTCAGTTTAAAATTTTGAGACTTATTTTATAGAATAGTAAATTCTATTTCTAATTTTAATTTCGGTCATATTTCATCCATAGATACTAAGACATAGTTTGGTAGGAAGGATAAAAAAGTGAAAGGAAGAAAAAATAAAAAAAAGATTTATTTTTCATCCATATGAAAAGAAAATACTATTTTCTTCATTTGTGTTTGGTAGGATGGAAGAAAAATTAAAGTGATATATTTTTCTTTGTTTGGTATGGAAAGAAAAGTTGAAGGAAAAAACATAAAAATGATTGGTTTTACCAATTATATCCTCAACTAACAATATTTATTTACCATTTGACTTTATTGAACTACTTTAAAATAATATAATTTCTATAGGGTATAATTGTAAATTAAGATGGGTAAACACTTTTTCTTCTACTTTTCTTCCCACTTTTGGGGTGATTGATTTTCTTAGGTTATGAGGGAAAACCAATCCTTCTCCTTTTCCTTTCTTCCACTTTTCTTTTCATATCATACAAGAGAAAATGTTTCTTTCCTTCCAATTTTTTCTCATACATTTTCCTTCCTTCCACTTTTTTCTCCTACCAAATAGGGGTGAGCATTCGGTTTATTCGGTTTAAACCGAACCGAATAACCCAAAATCGAATTGGACCGAAACCGAATAAGCAAAACCGAAACCGAACCGAATTGGCCCAAAATCGAATCAAACCGAACCGAATTAAATCGGTTCGATTTTCGGTTTATTCGGTTTATTCATATTTTTTTGAGCTTTTTTTGTTAATATATATAGTAACTAAATATACATTGACATATTTAGTATATACCTATATATATTTAGTATGTACCTATATATATTAATACTTATATATATAGTACACACACACACACACACACACATATATATTTAGTGTATATATATATATATATATATATATATATATATATATATATATATATATATATATATAAATTAATTAATTAAATTTTCTTATTCGGTTTTCGGTTTTGGACCGAAACCGAAACCCAAAACCGAAATCGAAACCGAATAAAAATTTTTAGTATTTTCAAAACCGAAACCGAACCGATTTTTTTTAAAACCGAACCGAACCTCTTATTCGGTTCGGTTCGGTTCGGTTCGATTTTCGGTCCAAAACCGAATAATGCTCACCCCTACTACCAAATACATAAGACTTAGACCTCCCAATTTTTAGATTCTACATTTTAAAAACTCATTTTATATGATAATAAGTCCCGATTTGAAGTCTATTTTTTTAGATTTTAGATTTTATATAATTATTTACATTAATTTTTGATCATACAATTTTTGAAATCGGATCGCCCTTTATTATTTACTACTTGTTTCGTACAAATTCAACCTATTCTACTTTTATTTTTATTTTTTATTTTTAGCTTTGGGTTCTAAATTGTACTGGCGAGTCCAACTACTAATTATGTTTTTGATTGATGGATCATGGGAATGGACGGGTCTGATCTTGTTTTGTCATCGGAGAAGAAAGAAGGAAGGAGTGGTCCATGTACGGATGGGGACAGGCTTTGGACAAATTAAGAGCCTAATAATAAACCTTTATTTATTTATAGCTTAGCCGCAAGCGAAGGGAATAGCTACCTTATCTAGAGTCAGATCAATGTAAGTAAAAACGTAATTACTTGCAGACCTTCTCATTTCATCAAATATATACATGGATCCTACTATTTTGTTCACTGTCTGTCACCGCATGTTATAATTATAGATCACGTATTACCATCTCATTGACATAAATTTTGGTGACATGTCTAAACAAATATATGAGAGCCAATGGAATTTGATCACGTGTCCTGCAATCTACGATCACGTAACGTAGACAAAATATTATTTTCATACATATATATATATATATATATATATATATATATATATATATATATATATATATATATATATATATATATATATATTTTTAAAAACCAAGCGGCCGTGTCAAAGACATCCAGCCACCGCCTGGCCCGGGGGCCGTGGACGAACCACCAAGCCGCCCCCGTGGGGACTCGAACTCCGTCCGATGCCCCAAGTGCCGGTGCGCCTAGCCACTTGAGCTACAAGCGCCCGGCATATATATATATATATATATTTTATATATAAATATATATAAAAAATATATATATATTATATATATATATATATATATATATATATATATATATATATATTTTTTTTTTTTTTTTTTATATATATATATATATATATAATATTATTTTCATACATATATTATTTTCATATATATATATATATATATATATATATATATATATATATATATATATATATATAGGTTAGTCCCGGGGCAAGATGGTAGACTCGATGTCGAGATCAGAGGTTCAACAAACGTTCACCTTCTGATTATTCTCGAGATCCAAGAGAAACTCTATAATATTAATCTGATTACAAAAGCAACAATAATCAGAAAAGTAAATCTCACGTTCTTCCTTGCAATCGCAGTTGCAGACGGACAGAACTGAGTTACAACTCAGATGAAGGAGAAGAAAGAAGAAAGAAGAAAGAAGAAGAGGAAAGGTTCTTGCTGGGGTGATAAAGATCACCGTTGCTCAAAGCAAGATTCGTCCCACCACGATCTACTTCCAGGAATCAGCAAGTTCACGAAGAACTTCTGGAACGCTCGTAAGTCAAAATTTGAGACTTGAACGGGCTTCTTGGACTTTACAGACTCCCTTAACTCTCTTCTTGGTGCATCTTTCAAAGGAGGCCAAGGGGATCTATTTATAGAGTGGAGTTGAGACTTCACCTCTTCTCCTATCCGATGTGGGACTAAAATACCAATACTAAAAAATAGAGTTTGATATTTTAGATCATCCCACAATCAGCATAGAAGTGTGCCAGTCCACGCCTACCCACCGAACACTCCCGTGCATGCACGATACATCCTGGAGTTCGTGTCCGAGTCCGAGTCCGCACAACAAAAATCAACTTACATCCTTGTTGGATTTAATCCTTTTTCCTTCTAGAAAAATACTCCCACATGGCACAAACTTGTACCACACTACACCTCATGTGCACACCTCAACACAAGCAATGTATTATATTGAGATACTCACCATTTGGTGTAGCCGATGTGGGACTATCTTTTCTAGTCCAAAGGCAAAAACACCAACAATCTCTCACATATCTCAATATATGGGTTGAGCGTTCCCCACAGTGACTGTCCATCATGCATTAGAAGAGATGTCGCTACGACTTGAATCTTCCCGTATAGGTAAAATAACAGTATGATACAAGAATGGACTAAGCCTTGAATTCTGCATCATAACTGCAATTCTTCCTACTCATATAATGACATCAACTGTGCTTCTGGCTGCACATTGAAGGCCTTGTGCCAGCCTGGTTTCAATGTATAATTTTTGGACGTCTACAAGTTTATCCTCAAGAGACGGCCTGATATCTCTGTCCATACACTATATGTGAGTTCTTTATAAAGAGTCATGGCATGAAGCATTGCGCTTCTTTGCGGTGCTACGCCGCTATGACATGGCTTAAAGCCGAGGCTTTACTCCACCTGGGTACCTCATCGTAGTGTCATACTACTGTAGCATGAGGTCACAAGCCTCTTTGTAGTGCCAAACTACCCAGCATGAAGCCTTGCGCTTCCGTGCGGTGTTACGTCGCTATGACATGGCTTGCGAAGCCGAGGCTTTACCCTACCTGGTACCTCTTCGTGGTGTCATGCCACTGTAACATGAGGACATCGTCCTCTTTGTAGTGCTGTCTACCTCTCTTTATTACGATTATCATACAGCATTAGGCTACCTGCCTATTTGCGGTGCTACTCCGTCGTGACTTGGCTTGCAAAGCCGAGGCATTACCCCTACCTGGAAACCTCATGGTGAAGTCACCTCACTGTAGCATGGAGTTACACTCCTTGTAGTGCTGCACTACCGTGCTTCCTGTAAAGCACTCCAGGCATTCACTCTGCCTGAGAACTCATTAAGGCATTTAAGCCAACCTTCCCACAGGATCCATTTTTCGTAAAAAAATAACAGTAGACAATAGTGGTTGTAGGTCCGTAATATCTCCATGTCACAGAGGACAAGTACCCACCGTTCCTGATATTCTTCTGGTTAATAGTCATCCCTTGAACCAAAAGCTAGATGCCTAGTAGATTTCTCTTTGAACTAATAGCATAAAACTTTATGGTAGGATTGTAATAACACAATATCAGAATGCCTTCAAGCCTATTTTACAAGCTGTGTCATCGACCAGCTGGCGCTTGAGGCCCTTGGTGAATGGATCCGCCAGGTTCTCCTGACTCCGAACATCAATCACTGCAATGACACCTCTCTTGATGAGATCGTTCACTGCCCTGTGTTTCAATCGCACAGTTCTCTTCTTTCCGTTGAAGAGATCATTCGATGCCACCGCGGCAGTCGCCTGGTTGTCGCAGTATATCGAAATTGCCGGTATCTGTGCCCAAACCACTGGAAGATCATACATGAGCTACCGAAGCCACTCTGCTTCATCTACTGCGGTATCAAGTGCAAAGAACTCAGATTCCATAGATGATCGCGAGAGCATAGTCTGATTCTTCGACTTCCACGATATAGCAGCTCCATCCATAGTGAATATGAATCCACCTGTGGACCTCTCGCTCTCTAATTCTGAGCACCAACTGGCATCACTGAAGCCTTCTACTGCCGGCGGATCTCCGTTGTAGTGCAGTGCATATGTCTGAGTCTTCTTGAGATATCTCATAACCCGTTTCATAGCTTTCCAGTGCTCAATGCCTGGATTGCTCGTGAAACGACTCAGCATTCCCACGGCAAAAGCTATGTCAGGCCTTGTGGCAGTAGTGGCATACATCAAACTCCCGATTATGCTTGCATACTCCAACTGCCTGACGCTTTCCTTCGAATTTGGCTCCAGCTTCTGATCACCCCGGTACGGCGTATCAATTAAAGGAAGATCATGATACCCGTATCGAATGAGCATCTTCTCAATGTAATGAGATTGTGACAGCGCTAATCCAGTGTCTGTCCGGATGATCTTGAGTCCCAAGATAACATCAGCATCCCCCAAGTCCTTCATACTGAACTTCGTCGAGAGGAACTTCTTTGTCTCCGTGACACAGCTTATATCCGTACCTAAGATTAGCATGTCGTCCACGTATAGACAAACGACGACTCCTCCTCCGTCAGCAAACTTCGTATATACGCACTTGTCTGTTTCACTGACCCTGTAGCTATTTGACCTTATGACTTTCTCAAACTTCTCATGCCACGTTTTGGGAGCTTGCTTTAAACCGTACAGAGATTTTACCAACTTGCAGACTTTGTCTTCAAGACCTTTGACGACAAACCCTTCTGGTTGTTGCATATAGATCTCTTCGGTCAGCTCGCCATTCAGAAATGTCGTTTTCACATCCATCTGATGTATCACCATCTTATGTATCGCTGCGAGAGCAATCAACATTCTGATGGTGGTCATCCGGGCTACTGGAGCATACGTGTCAAAGTAGTCGATCCCCTACTTCTGAGAAAACCCCTTTGCCACTAGCCTGGCCTTGAACTTGTCAATGGTTCCATCAGCTTTCATCTTCTTCTTGAAGATCCACTTGCATCCGATAGGTTTTGCTCCTTCAGGTAGATCAACCAACACCCAAGTGTTATTGGAGGTGATTGATTCAATTTCATTGTCTATCGCCTCCTTCCAAAAAATAGCATCTCTGGTCTTCATCACCTCATCATAGGTAAGCGGATCTGCTTCCACATGATAGGTGACGAAGTCATCTCCGAAGTTCTTCGGCCTCCTCGCTAGCTCGCTTTGACGACGGCTCAGCGAGTTCTGGTTCAATCATTGTCTCCTCAATAGCAACTTCATCTTGGACAACTGGCTCATTGAAGATCTCAGTCACCTTTGCACCTTCATCATTCTTCGGAATGTCCGTTAGAACAATGTTCTTGTGCCTTATAAACTTGTCTTCAAAATATTCAGCATCGCGAGATTCGATGATATGATTTGACTCAATATCAAGAAATCTCCGAGCATCACTCTTCTCGGCATACCCCAAGAAGATCGTCTTCATAGTCCTTGTCCCCAGCTTCTGAATCTTCAGATCTGGGAGCTTCACATAGGCCAGACACCCCCACACTCGAATGACATTCAAGTTAGGTCTGACTTTGAACCAGAGTTTATGAGGAGTTACGTCCGAAGTTGCATACGGTACTCTATTTAGAATAAAATTGGCCGTCAATGCAGCTTCTCCCCAGTAGCATTTAGGAAGACCCGCAGTTAGCAGCATTGAGTTCATCATTTCTGTTAACGTTCTGTTCTTCCTCTCTGCTACTCCGTTAGATTGAGGAGAATACGGAGCAGTAGTCTCGTTTATGATTCCATGTTCTTTGCAGAACAATGTGAATTCATGAGACCGATACTCTCCGCCTCGATCACTTCTTAGCCTCTTGAGTTGTTGTCCAGTTTGCCGTTCAGCCTCGGCCCTGAACTCCTTAAACTTCTCGAACGCTTCGTCTTTAGACTTGAGCAAATAGACGAACGCGTACTTTGAGAAGTCATCGATGAAGGTTATGAAATACTTTATCCCGGCTTTTGTAGATAATTGCTTGAAGTCACAGATATCGGAGTGCACCAACTCCAGAAGATCTGTGCTTCGATTGACCATATGAAAGGGTTTCCTTGTGATCTTTGTCTGAGCACATACTTCACACTTCTCTACCTTATCCCCATATTTGGAGATAAGTCATAGACTGGACATTTTGTTAATTTTTTTACAGTGAACATGTCCTAGCCTGTTATGCCACAACTCAAGATAATAATCAGAACGAGTGATTGCATTAATTACATTTGATTGGTTTACAAGCTGAATTTTGAACATCCCTTCAGTTTGAAAAGCTTTTCCGAAGTATGTTCCCTTCTTGGACATCACCATCTGGCCAGTATTGATGTCCATTCTCAAGCCTGCGTTGCTAAGCAGGCTTCCAGAGATCAGGTTCTTTGCAATCACCGGAACGTGCTTCACACCTTGAAGCGTCAGAGTGTTCCCGGATGTGAGTTTCAGCTCCACAGTTCCGACCCCCAGAACTTCAGCTTGGGCTTAGTTCACCATGATAACTTTCTCAGAAGTTGGCTGGTATGTGACGAACCATTCCTTGCCAGAGCAGACATAGCAGGTCGCACCAGTGTCTATCCACCAGTCAGAGTCAGCCCCCACAGCTATGACCTGAGCAATCATAGCAACAATGTTAGAAACCATGGAAACCTTGCTAGGCTCAACTTGCTTAGCTTGTTTGGGCTTGGATTTGCATTCACTCTTATAGTGGCCCTTCTTGCCACAGTTGAAGCAAGTCACGTGGGATTTGGACTTCTGTTGCTTGAACGAAGGACCCTTCACTTTCAGATTAGTGGAGTCCTTCTTCTTGTGATGAGAAGCCACCTGCTTTTCCTTGAACTCTCTTGTCTGCACCAAGATGGCCTTAGCTAGTTGGTTGGACAGAGAGTCCATCTTCTGTTGAGATCACATTTCGTTCTCAACGTGGATCTCTTGTAGGAGATCTTCCAAGCTAATGTCCAGCTTCTTTCGATGCATTCTAGCATAGAAGTTGCTCCAACCAGCAGAAAGTTTTGAGACTATCCCTCCAACGACAAACTTGTCGACGAGGGGCATCTTCTCGTCATCTAACTTCTGGCGCAATTTCAGGAATTCCTTCACTTGAGGTAGCATCGCCATCTCGTCTTCGAAGAGCCACTTGTGGTACTTCTCGACGATGAAAATTTTGGACATGTTCTCATCATCTTCATATAGCTTACCCAAAAAATCCCAGATATCTTTGGCCTTCTCTTTCTTGGAATATGACTCTGCTAGAGAGTCTTCCCTAGAATTGAGAATCAGCAGTTTACATATGCTGTTTTCTCTCTTCCATTTGCTCTGCTTGACGAGTGCAGCAGCAATTGCTTCGGCAGTTCCTCCTTCTGGAATTGTCGGTTCATTCTCAATCAATACATGGTTTACGTCTACGAGTTGAAGATTAAGGGTGACCTTCCTCTTCCAGATTTGGAAATGTTCTCCGTCGAATTTCTCCAACTTGTTAAAGCTGGTATCGATGAGAGAAGCACGAGAGTTTTCCATCTACAAGGATCTTGCTTTGAGATTGTTAGTCCCGAGGCTTGATCAAAGATGGTAGACTCGATGTCGAGATCAGAGGTTCAACAAACGTTCACCTTCTGATTATTCTCGAGATCCAAGAGGAAATCTATAATATTAATCTGATTACAAAAGCAACAATAATCAGAAAGTAAATCTCACGTTCTTCCTTGCAATCGCAGTTACAGACGGACAGAACTGAGTTACAACTCAGATGAAGGAGAAGAAAGAAGAAGAAGAAGAAAGAAGAAGAGAAAATGTTCTTGCTGGGGTGATAAAGATCACCGTTGCTCAAAGCAAGATTCGCCCCACCACGATCTGCTTCCAGGAACCAGCAAGTTCACGAAGAACTTCTGGAACGCTCGTAAGTCAAAATTTGAGACTTGAACGGGCTTCTTGGACTTTACAAACTCCCTTAACTCTCTTCTTGGTGCATCTTTCAAAGGAGGCCAATGGGCTCTATTTATATAGTGGAGTTGAGACTTCACCTCTTCTCCTATCCGATGTGGGACTAAAATATCAATACTCAAAAATAGAGTTTGATATTTTAGATCATCCCACAGTCAGCATAGAAGTGTGCCAGTCCACGCCTACCCCCCGAACACTCCCGTGCATGCACGAGACATCTTGGAGTTTGTGTCCGAGTCCGCACAACAAAAATCAACTTGCATCCTTGTTGGATTTAATCCTTTTTCCTTGTAGAAAAATACTCCCACATGGTACAAACTTGTGCCCCACTACACCTCATGTGCACACCTCAACACAAGCAATGCATTATATTGAGATACTCACCATTTGGTGTAGCCGATGTGGGACTTTCTTTTCTAGTCCAAAGACAAAAACACCAACAATATATATATATATATATATATATATATATATATATATATATATATATATATATATATATATATGGTTCAGATTTTGGATGTATCGATACAAATTTTTTCATAGGATGTATTGTAGAAGGACCCATATATATATATCCTATAAAAAAATTTGTATCGATACATCTAAAATCTGAACCATATATATATATATATATATATATATATATATATATATATATATAATGATGTTCCGTTTGATTTTTTTAATTTAGTTCCATCAAAAATCTGATGGAAGCAAGCTCCACGGAATACTAAGCTTTAGCTCTTCGTGGACTATAAACGGAATTAAAGATTCCAATAGTAAATGTTGTAAGATTTAATAGTAAATATTGCCAAACCCTAATATCAACTATTATGTGAGATGCTGTTCCTAAATATCCCATAAAGAGGCAATAATTAAAATAATTTTTCCAACATCAATGGTAAGGGTTCAAGGTGAGGAAGAGGAAGAGGAAGAGGAAGGAATCTAGGATAGGGGTGGGCATACGGTTCGAGGACCCGCGTTTTCGATCCGGTCCGAACCGTATAATTAGCCAAACGGACCGGTCCCTAAAATTTTAAATGTAAACGGGACGGGACGGGACAGGGCGGATCGTGTCATATTAACAGTCCGGGACGGGTCATCATTTGCAAACAAACGGGGCTCCGGTCCGGCCCGTTTGTAGGGATAGACTAGTAATTTTACTTAAATTCCTAGACTAAAAAGTAAAACTTGTCTATATCAAGTTAGCAACTGCCTCTGCTCATTAGCTGCAGCAAAGCCCTTCATCAAATATTGGAATGGAAAGTGAATTGTATATTGCATGTTTTGAAACTAAAGGTTTTTGTATATATGATATGTCCATGATCCATCAGTTATCTTGTTATATATTATCATATCATGTGAAAATATATTATTTTAATATTTCATATAACATTTCAGTTGAATTATCCAGCATGGATATGTAAACTGCAGCTCATATGTAATTTCAGTTGCTATTATTTCAATTGCTATTATTTTAATGTGAATCTGCAGCTCATATATTATTTCATATGTAATTTCAGTTGGATTATCCAGCCTGGATTATCATATCATGTGAAAATCTATTATTTTAATGTCCATAATCCTAAATTTTAGTTGCATATATGATTTCTCTTTAATACTGGAGAATGGAAAGTGATTTTTGTATAAAGTAATTTTTGAACTCTCTGGTACAGTATTGTATAGGGCTAGTTTTGTATATGTTAAAACAAATGTACATGACCCGTTTGGACCCGCGGGTTGTTCCGGATTGGACCCGTTTCAAACGGGCCGGGTCCAATTCGGTTTCAAAGAATTTTAGGCTCGCCGCGCTGCGCCCCATCAAAAGACGGGTCCGGTTCGGATCTAAAGAATTTGGGCCCGGTCCGACCCGTGCCCATCCCTAATCTAGGAGTATGTTTGATTAGACGAAATCCTAATCCTCTAGCACAATATTATGTTTTATTTCTTTCTCTTTTTTTGTTGACTTTTTTACTAACCAAGCATAACCTTAGCATAGAGCTGCAACTCACCACGCCATGTCGACACAGTACGAAAAAATAGGATGTATCTGTGTCTAGGATCAGTACGACAAATCCTGTGTAACTTGATGTGTTGAACCGAATCCAACCGAAAAATAGAACAGGGAGGTAAGACACTGCACATGACACGATCGATTTTCGTACTGGAGACATTCCGCCTACATTCAGGTCAGTTGCGAGCTGGATTCGTGCGAAAATCGATCGTGCCATGTGCAGTGTCTTATCTCCCTGTTCTATTTTCATTGAAAGTTGTTCTATTTCCATTTGTACCGACCTGAATGTAGGCAGAACGTCTCCAGTACGAAAATCGACCGTGCCATAATATTCCATTAAAAGTTGACCATAATATTCATTGCAAGGATCAGTGAGTACAAGCAAATTAAAATGTTGACCATAATATTCATTGCAAGGATTGTGACGGAACGTTAACACAAAGGATTAGTGAGTACAAATAGAAAAAAAAAAGAATTTTCATTGCAACAATTTGCAAATATAAAAAAGTTACCAACATGAAAAGGTCTTAAAGTTGAAGGTATTACAATGCTACTTTGCTTTTCCCAATTAACAAACATAGCTGTCAATTAACAAATAGTCTATTCCACTAAAAAAAACAAAAATAAACTCTATAATAAGAACATTATTTATAACTACAAATATTATTAAACACATTTTAATGATGATTTCTTACTATTAAATTGCTCTAAAATACGAATGCTCCAAAGTTGGCCACTAAACAAAAATTAATCAATAGAAGTTTTGGGACCATGCAAATTCCAAAGCCAAGAAATGGACCAGGAACTATCCAATCCAATCCAATTGAGGAGTCCTAGAAATATTTATTGACCCATACCTACATCTTTTTTGTTTTAGTGGACCCCACACTTTGCTTGTACCAAAATTGGACCTAGACTTTGATGCATCTTGTCATTCTTTTGGACCCATCCATACTTGCACGTTGGACGCTGTGAACCGGACTCGACGATGGGTCTAATCGCCAAACATCACATGCTTCTTCAATCCCACTTTCTCAAATATAATTAACATAATTGTTATTCGTATTTTAAATTGTATTCCAGAACTTTATTTAGCTGAATGCAAAGAACAATAATATAAAGAATTTTATGATTCTCGCTCCAATTTGTAATTTTACACTCACTAGATGGAGCATAAGAGTATTATTGTAGCAAGAATAATAATTTAGATTATGAAACTGTAATTGTCAGAAAAATATTTTACAATTTCTACTTTTTTTAAATAGATTATCAAAATTATCCTTAATTTAAAGGGAATGTACAATTTTTACTTTTAAAAACTATAACGAATTGAGTATAATTTGGTAATACACTTGAAAATGCGGAGACATTGTAAAGACATCCTTGGTAATTATATCTTTTTTAGGCTAATTAGATTTTGGGTCCATAAATATTTGAAATTTGTGTTTCGATCTTGAAGATGTCATACTTAGGATTTTTTTTTTTTTTTTTTTGAATAAACACAAACTTCATTGAAATTAAGAGTTAATCAAACTCATATCATGAAAGACGTGAGAATGAATACAGTGGGGTATCTCATGAAAAAGAGATATAGACTCATAAGATGGAGAAATCAGAGAAGAAGTCGCTAACATATGTGCACATTGATTAGCATTCCTATAAGTAAATGTAAAAGAAACATTAGGATTAGATCTGCAGGCTATCTTTGCATCTTCAACAATGTGTCGGGCACGCCATAATGGAAGTATTGCAGGATTATTGATATTAGAGTCAATTAGCATCTTGCAATCACCTTCAATTGTGACATGTTCCAGTTGTTCTTCTTGGCAGATAAGTAAGGCTAAGCGGATACCTGAAGCCTCTGCTTCAATAGGTGATCCACCAACCTCAGTCTTCGACATAGCAATACGAAACCTTCCCTCTGAATCACGAAGAACAGCAGCACCCGCCATTTGACCATCTAAGTAGGCACCATCGAAATTGATCTTCCAGCAGTTGTGTCTTGGTGGCAGCCATTTGTCAACATGTTGATTTGTACTCAGAGTATCTGAACTGCCAGAGATAGCTGATGAATAAACTTCCTGTTTCTTCAGTAAGCCTCGAGCATCTTCTAAAATCCATCTTGCATTGATGTTTGCATCATTGAAGATAGCATTGTTCCTGGTCTTCCAAATACACCATAGTTGATAGAAGAAAGAAGCCACAATATTTGGATCACCTTTCTTCAGCAGAGTCATAGTCAGAGAATTGACTGAGGACTCAACTGAAATTAGTGATGCCACCAGAGAATTGTACTGCCAAGATAAACCTGTTTTTGGACAATGTAACAGCAAATGGTTAGTATTTTCAATATGTACCTTGCATAGAGGGCATGTTGCAGGAATATGATCCATGCGTTTGTGGATATTTTCATTTGTGGGAAGGGAATTGGTAATAGCTCTCCAAACAAATAGCACCACTTTTGGACTGATATGATTAAAAGACCAGAGTCTCTTCCATTCATTAAAATTTTCTCCATCTGTAGCATTAGAACCAGGATACAACCTCTCATGAATCATTCTATAAGCAGATTTTGCACTAAATTCTCCATTAGGAGTATGAATCCGTATAAGTTTATCATTTTGACAGTTTGCAGACAAAGGGATTTTGAGAATAGCATCAGCTTCATGTGGTGGAAAGAGCAGATGAATAAGGTTAGATTTCCAGGACATAGAGTCCATATTGATCAGGTCATTAACTTTATGAACCCACTTGTTGCTATAGGGATATCTGTCACTCCCCGATCCTGGAATACGTATTTTAATACGTAAACCGATAATTTATATTTACCTCATATTTATACTATATTTATTATGCAGTATTTCTTCATGCATTTCCCAAAAATATTCGACAAATATTATTTTCTAATTTATTTTCTGCATTTGGGCCTACAGTTTTGGCTCATTTGGGTAACCTATTCTTGGTTCACCAATGGTTCATCTTGAACCCTTTGGTTCATCATGAACCCATGAGTCCAAGATCTTTATATATAACTCATCTCATTCTCTCTCCTCTCATTATTCCTCTCATTTATTTCCTCCACCAACCAAGGCAAGTGCCAACTTGCTCAAGAGATGGATTTATATTTTGTTAATGATTTCTTACAAAATTATTTGTCAAAACATGTTCTTCTCCTCAATCTATACTAGTTTAGAACTTGGAAATTTCTATTTTGAAGCTTTGATTTTTGTAGATCTAAGTTTTAAATCATTTTTGGATTTTGCATGGTTTGATCTACTTTAGTTGGATTTTATGGATTTTTGATGCTTCCATGTGGAAGAGCATTCAGTTTCACCCAAGTTGGAACCTTGGAAATCTGGATTTGGAGTTCGGATGGCCAAGTTATGATGCTTTGAAGCTTTGGGTTCAACCATGGTGTTCTTGCTGTTTGGAGAAGACAGAGAGCAGTGTGCCTCTGTTTGAGCACGCTTCCTGTTGGAAGCGTGTCTCTCTCCGTGAGTCTGCGTGACTTTTCACGCAGCTCTCTCCTTGAGCCTGCGTGACTTTTCACGCAGCTCTCTCCTTGAGCCTGCGTGACTTTTCATGCAGCTCTCCCCTTGAGCCTGCGTGACTTTTCACGCACGCTGCCTTGAGTGAGCCTGCGTGACTTTTCACCCCTTGAGCGTGCGTGCTTTTGTGTGTACGCTTTTGATATTTTATCAGATATTATATGACCATTTTATATCCTTACGCCTTTTGTCCCGAGCATGATATGAGCACTAATGTGACCCCGGTGAACAAAGAGTTCCTACCTGATACATGTACCTGAATGTCCCAGTTCTTGTTCATGCTCGACAAATGACTCGTAACTCCACGTGACGTATTTGCAATGATGCATTACACTAAGGAGGGTAGAACATGTTGACATACGGATTGACATGGATCCTCTTTGGGGTACTCGTACTTGAGTACGACTTTTAGAAGGATAATCATGCAGGCCACAGCATGTGAGTCCAAGATTTCACCTAGGGTTAAATTAGGCAACTAAATATACTAGATGCATGGGGAGGGCAAAATCCCGAGATCGTATTACACCAGCCGCCTTGAGATATTATCTCGACGCGCCGGCTGGTCTCCACGGATACTGTGTCATCTGCAACGAGTGGATGACTGTATCCGATTAATTCCTGCTATATATTATATGTTTTGGCAAGGTGGCCTTGCGAGGGACCTGTGCTCAATCATACCTGTCTACGCGAACCCCTGGGTTGGCTAGCCTTGCTGGAAAGATACGATCTGAGGATTTCTAAATAACATGATGCGAGGATAACCTCGTCCCACTAGAAACTCGTAGACTTGATTGGCCGTGAAAACGACTTGCTTGTGTCCTATTACCTTTCGTGAATAACCGAGGAAAGCGGACTGTCATGGCACGTGATCCAACCCATGTTCTTGTTTGATTGTTGGGTTGGTTATCGTACTATGACAGGCTGTGGACCGAAGTTATGAACGGAAGACTTATTCTGGTTGTGAAGTGCTACTTCTGTGAATGACTGAGGAACATGGTCTATTATGGTACATGATCCAACCCATGTTCTTGTTTGATTGTTGGGTTGGTTATTGTGCTGCGATAGGCTATCGACCGAAGTCACGATCAGGAGGTTTTATTGTTTATACCTTTTTAACTTATGTGAATGTTATAGAGTATGACACGTCCCGACTCCATGCGGCACCTTTTGTCCTTGTTTGGTTGTAAGGGTGCCATATGGGTTCGAAGATGTTGCGCTACCCTATAATAGTAGCATAAGTATTACTATTATCAATCATTCTATTAACTGGGTTTTTAATCTTAACTCTTGTGCCCCTTTGGCGGTACTTGCTATTCGGGGCTGACCCCGCTGGTTTTGTTTGGCCAGATCTCGTAGCAGAGCCAGAGGACGCGATCTTCCTCCCTGACATCTATGGTGCATACTAGGAGCATGGCGGTTCGGGGACTCGAGTGGGTTTCTTCTCCACCACTCCTGCTTATACTTTTGCGGCGTTTAGCCACCGGCACCTGTTAGCCGGATTACTTGATATTTTGTGTCAGTACATCATTGTAATTAAACAGACTGCAGCTGTGTATAATTTTGTACTTCTGACTCTCTGAGATAGCTAAATTATAAAGCTAGTCTCTCATGACCATTTTGATGAAGCGTCGGGGACGCCTTACTGCTTTATCTTTAATGTTCATTTAATTGCTGATGTGGTTTGAGTGATTGAGACATAGAACTCTGTGGGACCATAGGAGACTTGATCGTAGCATGTACCCCCTAGTCTCTCGACAGCCACGATCGCCGTATGACGTTACGTACCTCATATGGAGTAGCTGGCCTAGTCCGTCTCCGTATTTCGGTACTGGGGCGTGACAAGGTTTTAGTGGTGGCCCATGCAGGTCTGATTTTCAGACTTGTGGGGTATTGCAAATTATTAGGAGTCTCAATCAAAACTTGTTTCCCTTGAAATTCCGTTTCGAATTCTCTGTCCTTGCCTTGATCTCTAACCTGACTTGCATCCTCGAAATCTTCTTCGTTCGGACTTGATAATCTTATATCTTTCTCTATAGGGGTGCTTCATTCTCAGTAGCGGGTGAGGCCCATGAGGAAGAGCAGCGAGAGCATGGCTCGACGGGGCACCAACAGGGGAGAGAACCTTCCCCAGGGCGGACACGAGCAGAAATGAAACCAGAGGCAGTACAGCCGCAGGTTATTGAAACTCCTGCAGCACCAGCAGCAACGGCAGTACCAGATGCCGTAGCACTCCTGGAGATCATCCGGGGGTTTCTTGTCACTAACCAACAGCAACAGACTCAGCAGCAGGAGCAGAACGTGCTGCTGAACCAAGGGATTCAGTTAGCTCTCGAGAGGAGTGTCGGGGCTGACTCGGGGGCATCAGGAAGGTTTCGTCGCTTGAACCCGAGGTATTTTGACGGCACGGAGGATGCTATCACTGCGGATGCCTGGATTCAAGACATCGAAGCCATTCTTGTGGCAGCCAAGGTTCCAGATGATGAGAAGGTTGATCAGGTCAAATTGGTACTTCAGGATCTTGCCCGCGACTGATGGGCATCAGAAGAAGTTGGTGTAAGACGCCCTGTTCGTTGGACCACCTTCAGTGAAAGATTCAAGGCCAAGTATTTTGGCGTAGTAGCTCGATATGAGCTCCAGCAGAAGTTTATTAGTCTCAAGCAAGCAGGCAAGACCGTAGATGGGTATGCAGCAGAGTTCTGCAGATTGTGCCGTTTCGCACCAGCAATGGTGGCAACGGAGCCAGAGAAAGCTATGAGGTTCCAGCAAGGACTTCATTTGGAACTACTGCAGCTTGTGGAAGGACACGACTACCAGACGTTTGACGCTGTTTTGATGGCCGCTCGGAGGCACGAGCTTACCCAACAGAGGTTGGCATCGAGGACAGGAGGTCAGAAGAGATCTCATTCCCAGGTTGGAGGAGGAGCAATGCAGCGAACATCGACACCAGCACCTGGTGTACGTATTCATGATGCAGGAGCACCGCGGAGGACGGCCGTGTCAACTAATACAGCGCCAGTTCGGCATCAGCAGCCGAGGAACCAACAGCAGCGTCAGGGAGCACCCCAGGGCTGTACATTCTGTGGGAAGGCAGGGCACACGAGGGAGGTGTGTCGGTCAGCGAATGGCTTGTGCTTGAGGTGTGGTAGTTCAGACCACCGTATCTCCACTTGTCCTGTGATGCAGAGGTCAGGAGGACCAGCTCAGCAGTTTCCAGTGTTGCCAGCTCCGGTGGCAACCCCGAGTGGAGGACCAGTATTAGCAGTAAGGCCCCTAGCCCAGCGTCTACCAACGCAGGCTCAGATGTTTCGCCAAGCACAGGAAGCAGAAGGCCCTCAGAGGCAGCAACAGCATGGTCAAGGAAGGCCGCAACAAGGGGCTCCGCGGGGCCAGGCTCTCACATTGACCTTGGGAGAGGCTCTAGCGTCTAGCGACGTGGTGGCAGGTAAAATTCTCGTCACCTCATTTCCCGCTGTAGCATTGTTTGATTCAGGCGCTACTCATTCTTTCATCTCTGCACAATATGCTACACGGATTGGATTAGAGTTTGAGGCATTGCCGGAGAGGATGGATATACTCACCGGCAATGGGCTCGTAGAAGTTAGCAGAGTGCACTTTTCATGTCCGGTGGAGGTGTGTAGGCATTTACTGCCCGCATCATTGATTGAATTCCCTATGGGGAATTTTGATGTTGTTCTTGGCATGGACTGGTTGAGAGACAGTCATGCGACAATTGATTGTAGAGGAGGTAGGGTTATATTCAGCGTTCCTGGGATGGATCAGTTCATCTTTACTCGAACCTTGAAGAATCAGGCCGGAGGCGTCATCTCAGCAGCAGTGTCAGAGCCAGGACAGATTCCGAGAGTGGTCGAAGATTTTCTCGACGTCTTTCCTGATGAGCTCCTAGGAATACCCCCAGTCAGAGAGGTAGAATTTAGCATTGAGTTGAACCCTGAAACGAGGCCTATTGCAGACAGAGTTTACAGAATGTCGCCGTCAGAACAGGATGAGTTGTATCAACATGAAAAAGAGTTGAAGTCTAAGGGATTCATCCGAGACAGTAAATCGCCCTGGGCCGCGCCAGTGATTCTAGTTCCTAAGAAGGATGGGTCGACGAGGATGTGCATCGACTACCGCAAGCTGAATGCAGTAACAGTGAAGAATAAGTACCCACTACCAAGGATTGATGACCTGTTTGACCAGTTGAGCAAGGCCAGCGTCTTTTCCAAGATCGATCTTCGGTCAGGATACTATCAAATAAGAGTCCGGGAGCAAGACATACCGAAGACAGCATTCAGATCTAGATATGGGCATTATGAGTTTTTAGTAATGCCCTTTGGACTAACCAACGCCCCCGCAGTATTCATGGATTTAATGAACCGCATCTTTCTGTCGTATTTGGATAAATTTGTGGTGGTGTTCATAGATGATATCCTTGTATATTCCAGCAGTGAAGAGGAGCATGAGAAACATCTTAGGACTGTCTTACAGACATTGAGGGAGCATCAACTTTATGCGAAGCTTGACAAGTGTGAATTCTGGTTAGATCACATTTCGTTCCTGGGGCATGTAATTTCTGGGGCAGGAGTGTCAGTGGATCCGAAGAAGATTGAGGCCGTAGAGCATTGGCCAGTCCCGAGAACGGTTGCAGAAGTACGAAGTTTCTTAGGATTAGCTGGTTACTACAGAAGGTTCGTGGCGGACTTTGCCAAGATCTCTGCGCCCTTAACGCGTTTGACGCACAAGGACGTAGAGTTTGTTTGGTCAGCTAGCTGTCAGGCATCATTTGAAGAATTGAAGAAGAGATTGATCTCAGCCCCGATCTTGACGCTTCCAGTAGGAGCGGGAGGCTTTACAGTATATTGTGAGACATCAGGGAAGGGTCTTGGATGTGTATTAATGCAGCACGGAAAGGTGATAGCATATGCGTCTCGGCAGCTTTGAGACCATGAGAAGAATTACCCGACTCACGATTTGGAGTTAGCAGCTGTGGTGTTTTCACTCAAGTTGTGGAGGCATTATTTATACGGAGATCGGGTAGAGATCTATACTGATCATAAGAGTTTGAAATACGTATTCACGCAGCGAGATTTGAACATGAGGCAAAGAAGATGGTTAGAACTACTGAAGGATTTTGACTTAGATCTTCAGTATCATCCAGGCAAGGCGAATATAGTTGCAGATGCACTGAGTAGGAGAGACAGTGCCTTTATCTTGACCTCGCAGAAGCATATTTTAGAAGACCTTCAGAGTATGGGAATCGAAGTAGTTTTGCCAAGGGATATAGAAAGAATGACCAGTATGCAGATTCAGTCAACCTTAGTAGAGAGGATAAGGGCAGCACAAGCAGGAAATCCACAGATTCAGAAGTTGCGGTCGGAGTGTGAATCAGGCCGTAGGAAGGAGTTAGTGATTCATGAAGATGGTACGCTCAGGTTTGGAAACCGACTCTGTGTACCGAGTGAAGACCTTCGGCAAGAAGTTATGTCCGAAGCTCATAGTTCTATTTACTCCATTCATCCAGGAGGAACGAAGATGTATCGAGATATCAGGCAGTACTTTTGGTGGAATGGCATGAAAAGAGAGAGCGAGATTTGTATCCAAGTGTCTGATATGTAAGCAGGTGAAAGCCGAGCAGCAGAGACCAGCAGGATTGCTACAGCCGCTTCCTATCCCAGAATGGAAATGGGAGCACATCACGATAGATTTTGTGACCGGTTTACCTAGATCCCCGGCTGACAAGAATGCAGTCTGGGTAATAGTAGATCGACTCACGAAGGTTGCCTATTTCCTTCCCTTCCGAGTTGGACAGACTACCGAACAGCTAGCAGAAATGTACATGAAGCAGATAGTAAGGCAGCACGGTGTTCCAGTTAGTATAGTATCAGATCGGGATACGCAGTTTATTTTTCATTTTTGGCGGAGCTTACACCAAAGTTTGGGAACCAAGTTGAGATTCAGTACTGCTTATCATCCACAAACCGACGGGCAATCAGAAAGAACCATCCAGACGTTAGAAGATATGCTACGGGCGTGTACCTTGGACTTTGGCGGATCTTGGGAGGATCACCTTCATCTAGTGGAGTTCTCCTATAACAACAGCTATCAGGCTAGCATTCAGATGGCCCCGTTCGAAGCATTGTACGGAAGGAAGTGCAGGTCCCCTTTGGCATGGGACGACGTCGGAGAACGGAAGTTGTTGGGGCCAGAGATGATCACGCAGACTGTGGAGATAGTTAAGTTGGTCAGAGAACGCCTTCGAGTTGCGCATGACCGACATCGTCATTGGACAGATCAGCATCGTAGGCCTCTAGAGTTTAGAGTTGGCGACCAAGTATTTCTGCAGATTTTGCCTACTCGGGGTATCATCAGATTTGGAACCCGAGGAAAGCTTAGTCCAAGATACGTTGGTCCTTTTAAGATTCTCGCTCGGGTAGGCGATGTGGCTTATCGACTTGCCCTTCCGCCTTCGTTAACTGGCATACATGATGTGTTTCATGTGTCCCAATTACGTGGGTATGTCCCGGATCCGAGTCATGTCCTCGATCATTCTGAGTTAGTCGTTGGTACCGACCTAACTTACGAGGAACAACCCGTATCTATTTTAGACCGGCGAGAGAAGGTACTCAAGAATCGGACGATAAGCCTTGTCATCACTCTTCGGGAGAATCAACGTGGGAGCGCGAGGACGAGATCAGATCCCGATATCCGCATTTGTTTGACTAATAAGGTATATTTTTGCACCTTATTGACACGATTCCATGCTTATCTGCACCTGCTTGTTTTGCACTTTGTGATGTATGATAAAAAAACTGCTATAATAGTTAACTTGTATATGATTGTGCCTTGCTTGCCCTGATTTCACTATCTTGTCTTGGCTGGAATTCCGAGGACGGAATTTTTCTAAGAACGGTAGAGATGTCACTCCCTGATCCTGGAATACGTATTTTAATACGCAAACCGATAATTTGTATTTACCTCGTATTTATACTATATTTATTATGCAGTATTTCTTCATGCATTTCCCAAAAATATTCGATAAATATTATTTCCTAATTTATTTTCTGCATTTGGGCCTACAGTTTTGGCTCATTTGGGTAACCTATTCTTGGTTCACCAATGGTTCATCTTGAACCCTTTGGTTCATCATGAACCCATGGGTCCAAGATCTTTATATATAACTCATCTCCTTCTCTCTCCTCTCATTATTCCTCTCATTTATTTCCACCACCAACCAAGGCAAGTGCCAACTTGCTCAAGAGATGGATTTATATTTTGTTAATGATTTCTTACAAAATTATTTGTCAAAACATGTTCTTCTCCTCAATCTATACTAGTTTAGAACTTGGAAATTTCTATTTTGAAGCTTTGATTTTTGTAGATCTAAGTTTTAAATCATTTTCGGATTTTGCATGGTTTGATCTACTTTAGTTGGATTTTATGGGTTTTTGATGCTTCCATGTGGAAGAGCATTCAGTTTCACCCAAGTTGGAACCTTGGAAATCTGGATTTGGAGTTCGGATGGCCAAGTTATGATGCTTTGAAGCTTTGGGTTCAACCATGGTGTTCTTGCTGTTTGGAGAAGACAGTGAGCAGTGTGCCTCTGTTTGAGCACGCTTCCTGTTGGAAGCGTGTCTCTCTCCGTGAGTCTGTGTGACTTTTCACGCAGCTCTCTCCTTGAGCCTGCGTGACTTTTCATGCAGCTCTCTCCTTGAGCCTGCGTGACTTTTCACGCAGCTCTCCCCTTGAGCCTGCGTGACTTTTCATGCACGCTGCCTTGAGTGAGCCTGCGTGACTTTTCACCCCTTGAGCGTGCGTGCTTTTGTGCGTACACTTTTGATATTTTATCAGATATTATATGACCATTTTATATCCTTACGCCTTTTGTCCCGAGCATGATATGAGCACTAATGTGACCCCGGTGAACAAAGAGTTCCTACCTGATACATGTACCTGAATGTCCCAGTTCTTGTTCATGCTCGACAAATGACTCGTAACTCCACGTGGCGTATTTGCAATGATGCATTACACTAAGGAGGGTAGAACATGTTGACATACGGATTGACATGGATCCTCTTTGGGGTACTCGTACTTGAGTACGACTTTTAGAAGGATAATCATGCAGGCCACAGCATGTGAGTCCAAGATTTCACCTAGGGTTAAATTAGGCAACTAAATATACTAGATGCATGGGGAGGACAAAATCCCGAGATCGTGTTACACCAGCCGCCTTGAGATATTGTCTCGATGTGTCGGCTGGTCTCCACGGATACTGTGTCATCTGCAACGAGTGGATGACTGTATCCGATTAATTCCTGCTATATATTATATGTTTTGGCAAGGTGGCCTTGCGAGGGACCTATGCTCAATCATACCTGTCTACGCGAACCCCTGGGTTGGCTAGCCTTGCTGGAAAGATACGATCTGAGAATTTCTAAATAACATGATGCGAGGATAACCTCGTCCCACTAGAAACTCGTAGACTTGATTGGCCGTGAAAACGACTTGCTTGTGTCCTATTACCTTCCGTGAATAACCGAGGGAAGCGGACTGTCATGGCACGTGATCCAACCCATGTTCTTGTTTGATTGTTGGGTTGGTTATCGTACTATGACAGGCTGTGGATCGAAGTTATGAACGGAAGACTTATTCTGGTTGTGAAGTGCTACTTCTGTGAATGACTGAGGAACATGGTCTATTATGGTACATAATCCAACCCATGTTCTTGTTTGATTGTTGGGTTGGTTATTATGCTGCGATAGGCTATCGACCGAAGTCACGATCAGGAGGTTTTATTGTTTATACCTTTTTAACTTATGTGAATGTTATAGAGTACGACACGTCCCGACTCCATGCGGCACCTTTTGTCCTTGTTTGGTTGTAAGGGTGCCATATGGGTTCGAAGATGTTGCGCTACCCTATAATAGTAGCATAAGTATTACTATTATCAATCATTCTATTAACTGGGTTTTTAATCTTAACTCTTGTGCCCCTTTGGCGGTACTTGCTATTCGGGGCTGACCCCGCTGGTTTTGTTTGGCCAGATCTCGTAGCAGAGCTAGAGGACGCGATCTTCCTCCCTGACATCCATGGTGCATACTAGGAGCATGGCGGTTCGGGGACTCGAGTGGGTTTCTTCTCCACCACTCCTGCTTATACTTTTGCGACGTTTAGCCACCGGCACCTGTTAGCCGGATTACTTGATATTTTGTGTCAGTACATCATTGTAATTAAACAGACTGCAGCTGTGTATAATTTTGTACTCCTGACTCTCTGAGATAGCTAAATTATAAAGCTAGTCTCTCATGACTATTTTGATGAAGCATCGGGGACGCCTTACTGCTTTATCTTTAATGTTCATTTAATTGCTGATGTGGTTTGAGTGATTGAGACATAGAACTCTGTGGGACCATAGGAGACTTGATTGTAGCATGTACCCCCTAGTCTCTCGACAGCCACGATCGCCGTATGACGTTATGTACCTCATATGGAGTAGCTGGCCTAGTCCGTCTCCGTATTTCGGTACTGGGGCGTGACAATATCCTTGAACTGTAAAATGAGGATGAGATGGAACCCAAGGATCATGCCAAATATCAATGTCTGCCCCATCACCAACTGGCCAAATAACATTATTCTTGAGCCATTGTCGACTGCTAAGAATACTGGACCATACACATGAAATGTATCTAGAGGGAATAGCAGACCAGAAGTTTGAAGAATGGAGATATTTTGCAGTGAGAATAGAAGACATGAGGGACTTTGGTTGAGATAGGAATCTCCAGGAGAGCTTAAGGATCAATGATAGGTTAATAATATGTGGATCCCTTATCCCAAGACCTCCTTGGTATTTAGGCAGAGTAAACCTGTTCCAGGATGTAAAATGTATTTTCCTCTTTTCTGTTGATCCCCACCAAAAATTCCTTTGGTCCTTAACAAGACAGTTAGTCACCTGCTTAGGAATGAGATAGGATGAAAGATAATAAGTAGGTAAAGATGATAAGGTGGATTTGATGAGGGTGGTTCTTCCTGCATGAGACAGGCACTTTCTTTGCCAGCCTTGTAGTTTAGATGTGCTACTCTTGAGTAAATCTGAAAAAGTACTAACTCTGTTCTTTGACTGAAGAAGCATGTGGCCCCGATATTTGTCCCTCAATGTCATAAGTTTAACCCCCAATAGTTCTATATACAGCTCCTTCATTATTGGGTCTGTCTTCTTAGAAAAGAAGATAGAAGACTTCTCAAAATTAATACTCTGTCCAGACCAGGCTTCAAATGTTTTGAGAATGAGCTTTACTTGATAAATGTTATGAAGGGAACATTTACCAAAGATGAAAAGATCATCAGCAAAGGCAAGATGTGAGTATATTGGATTTGAATTTCTCAGAGTGATGCCTTCATACAGTGAATTTCTCACCATACTGTTAAATAGAGTAGAAAGAATTTCCATACATAATATGAAGAGGTAAGGAGACAAGGGACATCCCTGTCTGATTCCACGACTTGGGAAAAATGATTTTGAAGGTTCACCATTAATAAGAATGGCAAATGAGGAAGTAGATACACATTCCATGATAAGATCATGGGATTTGTCCAATATACCATACCCACGCAAAGCTTGGCTGATAATATTCCAACCCAACCTATCATAAGCTTTTGACATATCAACTTTGAAAGCAAATGAACTGTTTGTAGGTGAAAAATTAGAGAGTGAATGCAACAGTTCTTGTGCCAAAACAATATTATCACCAATATTCCTACTAGGGACAAAAGCATTTTGAAAGTGGCTAATCAATCGATGCATGAATGGACGAAGTCTGTTAGCAAGTAATTTGGATATAATTTTGTATAGAACATTACACAGAGCAATGGGCCTATAATCAACAGGTTTGGAAGGATTATTGATCTTGGGAATAAGAGCAATGAAGGTATGATTAAGATTGTGAGGCATGATACCAGTTTGGAAAAAGTTTTGAATGAGGGAGGATACCTCACTGCCAATAACATCCCAATACTTTTGGTAGAAGAGAGCTGGATATCCATCAGGTCCTGGAGACTTATATGAGCCCATTTCCATAATGACAGCCTTAATTTCATCTGTTCCTGGAATAGAATGTATGAAGGAATTATCTGCAGAATCAATGATAGGAAGGTCAGCAAGAATATGTTCAGGAACAGGGGTGGTGTCCACTTCCTGGAAAATGTTACTGAAATGATCCACAAATGTATCAGCAATCTCAATATGTTGTGAAACAACAAGCCCTCCTTCTTTAGTAACACTGTAAATGAAGTTTCTTTGTTTTCTGTAAGTAGCAGACAAATGAAAGAACTTTGTATTTCTATCCCCTTCTTTAAGCCAAGCAATATTGGATCTTTGTTTCCAGTACATTTCCTGTTGCAGAAGTAATTTGTTCAGAAGAATTTGACATTCCCTTTCTTCAAAGTAGCCAGCATCAGTATGGCTTTGTGATTGAATATGTAATAGCCTTTCCTCCAACTTTTTAATATCATACTTCAAATTACCTGAAGATACCTTCCTCCAATGATGTAGTTGTGGCAATAGATCATTCAACTTATTTTGAAAACTAGAGGAGTGTAGCTGGCTCCAATAATCAGTAAATGACGGTTTAAAATCAGGTTCCACTGTCCATAAAGTTTCAAATCTACAAACAGGTCGTTTCTTCCTCTGAATTAAGTTCAGAATCAACAAAATAGGATTATGGTCACTATTAAGGCATGGTAGGTGTAGAAGACCAGCTGAAGGATTTAGAGATTGCCAGTGAGTATCCACCATAGCTCTGTCCAATTTTTCAGCAATATATTGAGGTGATTTCCTTCTGTTATTCCAGGTGAATGCAGGACCATAAGACACAATATCCATTGCTGCAACTGAATTGTGCCAATGTATAAAATCTCGATGATGATTGTTGTTGAATTGGCTACCCCCAAGCTTCTCCTCAGCAGAAAGGATACCATTACAGTCTCCAATACAAATCCATGGAAGAGTAACAGATGCCATTGTAATTTCCAAATGATTCCAGAAAGTATAACGATCAGATAAAGTTGGAGGACCATAGAGGCAAAATAATGACCATGGACAAGAGTACCCAGGATATTGAAGAGTAGAATGAATGCAATTATCAGAGATGGAAACAATATTCAGCTTAACAATAGGATCCCAACAGAGAAGGAGACCCCCTGATTTACCTCTTGAGGACACAGATTGATGATTGTCAAATCCTAATTTCATTGCTATTGAAGAAGCAATTGTTGACGAACATCTAGTTTCTGAGAGAAATAGGAGTTTAGGTCTAGATGCACAGAGAAATGATTGAAGGGTACGAATTGTAGGATCATTTCTCAAATCCCTACAATTTCATGATAGAATCATGGCAGTGGAGGCTGTTGTAGGCCAGCCGCGCCTATAATGTCATCCTTGGATACAATAAAATATTTAAGGGGTCTATGATTAACAAGTTCAATGTCTTCATCAATAATAGAAAGCCTTGATCTTTTTGCAGACATTTTATCAACAATATTTGGTGAAGCAGTATCAATAGGCGCATCATTTGGATGAGAATCAGAAAGTTTAACTTCTAAAGGTGGAGAAATATTGATTGGGTTAACTGAATCTGAATCTAGAGATGAATTGGAATGGAGGGGACTAAGAGACTGAAGCAGTGAAGTGAATGTAGATTTGACCGAAGCAGTTTTAATAGGTAAGGGATTAGTAATGGAAGATGAGTGTGAAGAGTTGGATGAAGTAACAGACTTAATCAGACTAGGAGGTGAGATAATAACAGGAGGCTGCTTAGTATTGGATGAGGTGATATTGGACTGGACAGTGAGTGAAGATGTATAAGAAATGATAGGGTCTGAGGCCAGACCAGGCGAATCATTAGAAATATGGTTGGACTCGAGTGAATGGGTAGTAGATTGTGGACCATCTATCCTATCAGCAATAGTGGATACAATAGTATCAGCCAAGAAAATAGGAGTTGTGGGCATTTTAGATAGGGGAGTGGGTGAATTGGATGATAACTGATCAGTAACTACCAGTGTGGTTGTATTCGTCATGCTAACTCCGGTCACCGGAATCTTACCGGAATTTGGATATGAATTGGATTCATGATGTATAGGATGTGTGGGAATGGATGGAAGAAGAATATATTGTGTTGAAGAGGGAACCTGTGTAACATTTTGATCTATAGATGGTGATTGATTTGAAGGAATGGATTGATCAATGTTCATATGGGAAAGTGATGTTGTGGATGAATGCAGAACACCATCTTTAGGGATATGAGGACATTCAGGTATTAAACCTGCTGGATGAGGGGATAGATGATGATTGACAGTATTACTTGACATACCTCTGTTTGGTAATTTCTTCCTGAATTTATCTGCATGATTCACACAAATCGACATATCAAGCCTTCGATCCAGCAGTATCTGAAACTGAGTCTTTTGTTCCAGAGTCCAATCTTCACATAACTGAGCCGCATAATCAGTGTGAATCTTACACTTCCTCACACTGTGCCCTAAGCAACCACAGAACAAACAGAACTTAGGTAGTCGTTCATACTTCAACTGAACTACACAATCCATATTATTGCCCATAGGAATCTTCAGAGTACGAGGTAGGGGCTTAGTAATATCAAGCTTAATCTTGATTCTGGCAAAAAGGATCCATTTCTTTGCTTCTACATTTGAAGGAGGAAGGATTTTACCAATTCTAGCCGCAACTGTAGAAACAAATTCAATTGTAAGAAGATTAACAGGAAGCCCATGAAGCCGCACCCAGAAATCACTTTCACAGAATTGGTAATCCTTTGGAGGCTTATTGGGGCAGCATCTCTCGATGATCAATAAATGACGATTTATTTTCCATGGACCATTGGAAACAACAGACTCCAAATCTTGTTGTAATTCAAACTTGGCAGAGAATGATCCATTATGATACTCGGCAATTTTGCATGAACCTTTGCACTTCCAAATCTTTGGAATAGTAGAGGAGATGATATGAGGAGGATAAGATTTCTCAGTCAGGATCTTGAAGAAAAGATAAGATTTCCAATCAGCTTGCGAATTATTCGTTGAAGATGAGGAAGGATTCTGATTATCTTGAAAACTGGTAGAGAGGAGGGAAGATAACTTTGAAAGAATATCTTCATATGTAGGTGGAGATGGATCCATGGAGGAATGGAGAGGTGTGTGATCAACAACAATTGAAGGAGAAGGAGAAAATTTCAATTACGGGAAGAGGATGGAGAAACAGCAATCGGTGGTGCTATTGATTATCGCCATGGAGCAGAGAGCAGAGGGCGAGGCTGATGCAGTGACTTCACTGACTTGTAACAAACAAGATATACTTAGGATTTTGGTTATGAGATGACGGTTGGCCTGAGTTGACCATCAAAAAATTGTTAATAAATAAGTTGAATTATAACTAAAAATGGCAAGAATATATTGGGACTCTTAATCTAATCAATCATAAAATATTTATTAACATATTAGACGGTCAACGTAGATCAGTCGTCATCTCAGAAATATTCAATTCTAAGTTGGACACCATCAAGACCGAAATACAAATTTTTATAGGACCCAAAGTCTAACCAACCTTAACATTTTTCATACGTAAATGTAATTTACAAGCCCAACTTTGATATGAAATAGTTTAGTTACTATAATAATTCGTGGTTTTTTGTAAGAAAATAATCTGACATGTTAATAATTACTTTTTCTTTAAAAGAAAATACTCTATTTTCTTAAAAAAAATTGTTTGTGTTAAGTGCAAATGCGCTACAATACAGATTAATGACTAGTAACATATAACTAGATAAATATTGGATCCATATATCATTATGTCGGAAATGTATAGTATTTATATGTGCAACATATAAAATAATTACATCCTTACCTAAATACTTATTGTATACAAATCTCTATAAGATAATTTAAATTTAGAACAAACTTTGGAAAAGAGAGAAAATTAGTTTAAAAGTTATTTATGCCGTTAAACAATCTCAAACTAAGACGCAAGTATTTTTTTTTCTTCTAGTGGGTGTTCTTGTGGTGGACTACAACAATTAAATAATATATATTATAGTTTTAATAAGCTATAATGATCTATATAAATTTTTCTTCAAATCAACTATCGTTGGAGCAAGAAGTGGTCTAATATGTCATAACCGTTAGTTGTGATTGAGTATAATCCGTTGGGTGATTGAAAAAATAATGCTAATTAATGAATAAGCTATATAGACAAACTTCAAATAGTTTGTTAATTCATTAGTTAATGTGTATTCAACACTTTAAGAAGAGTCTAATTACACAGGTCAGAACCTCAGCACCTACCAACTTGATAATATGTACATTTACAAAGTTCAGGCGTCAACTTCTTAGAAAATGCTACCATAATCCATGCCAATTTGCTTCTATTGTTTATACAACAGCAAAGATACGGAATTGATCTTGTCGATATTCTTATATATAGGCAATACGTAATTTTATCAATTACTTTTCATGGTCTATAACTTAGTTTTGTTCGCGGAAAGGAAAGCAAAACAAATTATTATTATTATTATTATTTTTTAAAAAATTGTAACTTTCTTCCATTTTTTTTTATGCTTTTGGAAGATGGCAAGAATATTAGAAGAAAAATTAAAAATTTTATAGTGGAAAATTGAATTCTTGGTTGGATGGGGGAACAATCTTTCATTTTACTTTCCTCATACTTTACTTTGACATCCAAACATAAGAAACAAATGACTTTTCTTTTCCAACCCCATAATTCCGCCAACCAAATGAGACCTAACATTTTATATGTGGTTGGCTCACAATCCTTTCTGAGCATATACAAGTTGTGCAATTGTACATGATTTCAAAAATTGAAAGATTCCAATTTTTTTTTTAATCTCTTTGTATATATTACTAATATAAAATTTTCATTTTTAGATTTATGTCTTCCTATTTTTCAGAAACGATAGTAACTGCTTAGAATGTCAGAATAATATCATATTTTTTAGAGTGGTTAAAAAAGAGAGAGACTATTTTTAGTTTTATACATGCTCTTAGAATGTCAAAAACGGCATGGGTTGGCTTGATGGCCTATAATCAAGTGTTGGATTATTCTTCATATTTAACTAATTAGAGCTAACACTCCAAACCATACTCCAAATCACTTCAAACCATACTCCAATAATTAATTTTGGAGTATTCCCTTCGGCCTCGTTTGGTTCGCGGAATGGAAAGAAAAGGAAACTGATTCCTTGGTATTTTCTTTCCTTTAGGAAATTATAATTCCTATAAACTTTCATTTCCGGTGTTTGGAAAGATCGGGATTATAACCGGAATATATCTTTAATTTTCATTATAGTGTTTGGTGTTTGTAAGGAAAGGAAACAAAATCAAGTCAATTTTTCAAAAATACCCTCGTGCTAATAAAAATAATTATTACTTAGAAATATTTTTGTTTAAAAGATATTATGGATAAAAATGGTAAATAATATTATGAACATGAATATTTTGGTCAAAACTTTTTGTAATAAATGCGGAAAAGTTGGAGGAAAAGTGATTCCTTAGATAAATGGAAGGAACCACTTTTCCTCCTATTTTTCAACCTCTTGGGAATCATTTTCCCTTTCTAACAACTTTCCTTTGGCTCCCAAACATAGGAAAGGAATCACTTTTCTTTCCCAAGCTCAAATTCCGGTAACCAAACGAGGCCTTCATGTTGGTACACAATGGTATAGTCTAAATAAACACTCCAAATTGACAAGTGGCAACACTCCATTTGTTTTTCTCCTTATTTTTCTTTCATAATTGACAAGTGGCAACACTCCAAAAAAAGAATGAAGGAGAAAAGTAAATATGGTGGACCCGCAAGTAATATAGCTCAACTAGTTGACTCTCAAAATTTGGAGAGTCTCTTAGCTTTCTACCATTTTTCAAGTGTGGACAAGAGTCCATTGGAGCCATCAAGTGCTATAAAATTTGGCTAAAGATCAAATATATCACTTGAAATTAGTACCACTGTGGATGCTCTTATATATCTATTATTTATTAGGATCATTTATTTTATACGTTAAAATTTATATTATTACAATTATTTTAAAGTTTTCAGAAGTTGGAGGAAATGACTATGCGAGACTATAATGTAGCTCCATTCCTTAATCTAATTTCTCAAAGTTGATATATTATATAATGCTTTTACATATTTACTGCATGATCAACGAGATTTAGTTTTATATGTAATTACATCTTTATGTGCAATCACAACCTTTTGGATTACAACTTCTTTAGGAGTACTATATTCCTCCGTGGTAGCTACATTCTCCGGTAGGTCCGAAAGAATATGTTTTTTTGGCCTAGCAGGGGCGGATCAAGGCTATGGTTGGGGTGGGCTCCAGTCTACCTCAATTTTTTTTTTTTTAAATATGATTTTATTTTTTGAGATGTTTTAGGAGTTAGCCCACACTAGCCGACTTTAATTCAGTCTAGCTCATCCCAATTTATGTTTCTGGATCCGCCCCTGGTGTCTAGCAAACTTGTCCTCAAAGAATCAAGCATCGCGAGACTCGATGATTTGATTAGTCTATAGATCAAGAAATCTCTGAGCATCATATTTCTCGACATATCCAAGAAATATTATCTTTGTAGTGCTCGTTCCAAACTTTTGAATCTTGATTTTCCCACACTTGAATAACATTCAAGCTAGGTATGACTTTGGACGAGAGTTCATAAAAAGTTACTTTTGATTGTGTAAACGATACTATGTTGACAATAAAAGTAGCCGTAAGAAGAACTTCTTCTGAGAAGCAGTTTCAAAAACATGTTGTTAAAAGCATGGAGCTCATCATCTCTGTCAAAGTGGGTCAAAAGTGCTTGATATTCAGACTTAGACGGCTCACTTTTGATATTTTTAACGGCTCAAAAGCAGTTCCAAACTCTGTCTTATCTTTCACTTTTAACGGCTCAAAAGCAGTTCCAAACTCTATCTTATCATTATTAATTGGTATCAAAAGTGGGTCCTATATCATTAAATTGATATTTTTAACGGCTCAAAAGCAGTTCCAAACTCTGTCTTATCTTTCACTATATGATGAGGCTTCAAAATGGCTCAAAAGTGAGCCGTCTAAGTCGTCATTATATCACGATCTATTTTATTTAAAATAAATAAATTATGTAAACAAATGTTGAAAAAAGTTTAAAATTGTTATATATATTTAACATGGGGAATCGAACTCAACCAAACAAGAAAAATACCTCTCACCTTAACCACATGGGTTAGATAAAATATTTGGCTATAATTAAATAATGTTCTTATTATACATGATTATACGTGCAAAGCACGTGCATTTACTAGTGCTAATAAGTCGTTTCATAGCAGTTCCTCTATCACTTTATTGTGAAAGGCCATATTGGCCCGTTCTGCCATAAGTACCTCCATATTTCGACAAGTAGTATTGGACAATGGATCTAAGTTAGTGATTCGAAAACTTCATTTCCTTATTAATTATTTTCACATAGAAATTCATAAATTATAATGATACCAATAAAATTGGATAGACCCAACTTCTCATGGGCACGAGTGATTCTTTCTCTGTTCGTTCCATTTAAAGAAAGGAAGGATCTCAATCCAAAAAAATCGATCTTTCTTTTAGTTGCAGAATCATCGTTTGATCGATCAATGTGTGATATTCTGTATCCTTATTTCTAACTAGTAAATGTACGTGCTTTGCATGTATAATAACGGATAATAAGAATATTATCCAATTGTAGTCAAATATCTCTTCTAACTCATGCTGTTAAGGTGGGAGATATTCTTCTTGTTTGCTCAATTTCAATTCCCTATGTTGAATATATATAAAAAAATTTAAAAAAATATTCAACATCTTTTTTACATAATTTAATTTTTTAATTAAATGGTTGATGATATACACACGGCTCAACCTTGAACCATTTTGAAGCATGTCACGATCCGCACCCTGTTTAGGAACATGAGCACATGGATACGTCCAGTCTTGCCGCAGTATCGGCGATAGAACTCTGTATAGGTCGTCTATAAAATCTAACATCAATAATATATATAAACATGTCATCTTCGCACAGAGGAATATATATAACTCAATCACATGACATTTAGGAAAGATCAAGCACGATATGATAAAGATATGATGGAAAATAGGAAAGCTGGAAATAGATGCAAGTCACAGAGTCACAACCAGAAGTTCAGAGTTTAAAACATTATACAATCCCAAAAATATATATACTACGACCCAAAATAATAAGCTAGAACACGGTCCAATCAAACCCACTAGTCTAAGATCCCTACCGGTGGTGCATCCTCTAAAGGCACCAGCTCCACTGGATCCAAGTAGTCTGCGTCTACACCAAACCCGTAGAAGGTCGGGCAGTCTGCCTCTAAACCAGTTGTAAAACACAACAAAGTTATCATGTCAGGATATGAGCAAGTACAAACGCTAACAGCAGTTCCATGTGAATTGACAAATTCTATAAGAGACAATTATAATGAAATATAAGATGAAATATCAAGACTGGAATATAAACATGATATATAAAACTGGATATCATGTCAGGGTATGAAATACATGAATGTAGAACAGTACATGAATATCTGATGTATAATGTAAACATAAAGGGTGCCTTAAGATATTAGAGCATTATATGATTGGCTTGGGACACATGATCAAGCTATTCCATTTGGCCCGGCTATCACAAGAAATACATAAAAAGGGTCAAGCCGGCCAACCTGCAATAGCGAGCACACGAAATATAAGATCTCGCTACACCCTACATGCGGTGAGGGTGAAACAAGCACAAGAATAGTTACAAGAGGGGTATTGATCACATAACCTCTAATAAATCTCCATCCCCGAGTAGTATAATGGATCTGAACATGATACGTCATGACACGGAATTCAAAAGCAGAGGGCCAGTCCACTCCCAAATCGGTGTCTACACGAGTACATGAAACAAGATCGAACAATGAACCCATATACCAGAAAAGTCCAGGAATAATATCTCATGACAGGATCCGACGTATACTAGTCTGTAAACCATCATGTCAAAAATCAAGTAAAATACTACAACTGAATCGGATATAGCAGATATCAAGACAATAAAAACTATCAGTGAATGTACTCGCCTGCGGTCCTGAGCTGTCAGTAAGAATAGATGCTCAGAGTGATGTCACAGACCTAAAGATGATATATCATGAGTTAATTAGGATTTAATAGTGTTTGGCATGCTTTCTAGGATATGATATGCAAATCTAGGTCAAACTCAGTCAAATTAGGTCACACTAAGACAAACTATGTCAAAGGTTGACTTATAGTTGACTTTTGGTTAACTGGTCAACTTTGGTCAACTCTTAGTCCAATTTAGGTCAACTTAGACTATTGGTTGACACATAGTTGACTTTTGGTTAACTGGTCAACTCTGATCAAGTCCTAGTCAAATCTAGGCAAAGTGTTGACTTTTGGTTGACTTTGAGTCAAAACAGTCAACCATGATCAAATGGGGTCAAAACTTGACTAAGTATTATATTCCTAACATTTACCTATCAAGATACCATATACCTTGGTCATATTGGTATCCCAATACCAATACCTTGGTTTGGATCCAATACCTTAACTTATCCATAAACCAAACCAAGATATCTAGTAGCTATCCTAAACTACTAGCTAACCCATACTAGTTATCTAACTTAGTATTCTAGGTATACCCCTACCTTACTATAGTATTCCAGTACCTCATCCTACCATGGTATCCCAATACCTAACCCTATGACAAGCTAATCCTTATTACCTTGCCTATACCAAGGTAAATCACATTTACCTTAAGATACTAGCTAGTATCCTGATACGCATTGGTATCTTAAGATACGACTCTTGGTATCCTAAGATACCAAGATACTAACTTATCTAACCATTACTTGTCACGCCCCGACTCGGAATCACCCGAATCATCGTCCTCGAAGGGGACGTGATGCCGCACGAGCCTGGAGTTGCGCTCGTGCAAGGCAAGATGACGAGTTCTCAAATAGTTATCTTTGATTTGATATTTACAACGAAAGGAAAACAGAGTATACGAAATAATTTTCTTTATTGATATTCGAACTGAGATTACAAAGACTTTCAATAGCTCAACTAAATTTGCCAAGTTGGCTACAACACTCAAGTTCTCTCTTGCCCACAAAAGATTTTACCGTTCCATACATCATGCCTTCTACATCTCGGCCGCATCAATCTTGTTGCAAGTCCGAGCGTCAATGCGATCGCACGCTTCAAACGCTACGACATTCCATGCCCCTGCACGATCAAGCGAAGCTTTGTCGTGACCAATCCATTCCCTGCACCCTACATGAAAGCTGGTGGGGGATCAGTATGTTCCTCCTCGCATGTACTGACGAAAAGACTAACTTTCTAAACCAACATTTTAGTATTTATGTTCAATCATACAACTTAGCTTATAATATTGCTATATTCTCCTTAGGGTCGATTTTGTGGCATATTCGAAAGCGGTAAAGCATGTTATCATGACAAGCATGTTATTTGAATTGAATATACAAGCAGGCAAGCAATCTCGTATTTGTTTCGTGGCACGACTTCTTACCAATATAGACGCACTCGTCCTTGCACTGACGCAAGATTAATACGCCCCATTCCTTCCCTGTCATGTTATAAGTGCATCTCTAAGTAGGATCTATGTGCGCAGGATACATACGTGCCTGCACTTTCAATCCATCGTTCCTTAACTATATGAAAAGGTCGTTGGCGTATCCGCGCCAAAATGGACTAAAGGCGTTTCTCTTTTTCTTTTATTCTTTCTTTCTTTCTTTCTTTCTTTCTTTTCTTTCTTGAATTTGGGTAGCCCGGCGTTTCACGGGTTGAGTTGCTATCCCAAACAACCGAAACAAACCGCGTGCCTACCATCATTTACGACTTTTCACATCTATAACTGGTGGCTAGTCGTTTTACAGATGAGCGTCCATCAAAGATTATATTCCTCCTAGGCTGAATGGTCTCGGTGTCCCGGCGCAGCCCGTTCGGAGGGAACGTTCCGTGCACGAAAGATTATCACAATTATCTCAAGTCCATTCGACCATGCAACGCCCTATTATTCAAACAACCAAACATAGTCTTGAGTCCGAGACTCAGACTTTATCATCTTGTATTTCTTCAATTAACTTTTTATGTTCTTACATTTCATACTTTATTTCGATGTTCAGTGACATCATGCCTCAACTCAATGTTCGTCAACCGAACGACCCGAAGGTCCCGAACACCTTTCAAGGCATCATGTCATATCCGACAGTTCTGCCACATTCATGCCACAACTGTATTCTTTCGCAACGAAGCCATATTTTATGATCTCGTGCACATAGGCATGTTTCGACACATTTATCATCTTTTCCTTCGCGTCATGCACTTGCTGTACACATCGAAGCCGTATTTCCGTGCTCTATGCCTTAGTGTTCAATGTACATGGCTCGTGCACTAGGGCACTCGCCTATATTTTATTTCAATGTGCTAGCCTTTCTAACTCGTACGCGAGGGCACGAATGGCTCGTACACGAAGGCACTCGCCGAATACAGTTATCCCATGTTCTTGCGGCTTGCGTACCGAGGAGCTCGCCTTTGCGTGTCCAATATTCTATAGCGACTCGTGCATTTGATGTACGTTTTATTTCAATTGTTCTAACTAGTGTTCGACACACACTACGATTTATCTTTCGATCGGACCACGTCCGTGGCATCGATAGGTTAACTTAGCATACAATGATATATTCTGACTTAGGCATGAAGGAGTAAAAGAAGAGTCAATCCTCCCACCTTGGGCCGATACGCCTTGTTGTTTCGCAGAGCCGATGCGGCTCGATTTTGTACTTCGTTGTACGACCAACTCTCCTGACTTAGCCATTTGGACACTTCTTGTTTTATTGAACTAATCGATTAATTTTGGCCTACCATGCCCAAGTTCCAGCCCATTGCGATGCGGGGATTTGGGTTTTACGGACCCGTTGCGAATGAGGCAAAATGTCGACCTCTAATATTTCAGCGTAAATGGATAGCCTGTACATGAACCAACTAAAATCAATACTTACATCGATTCGGACTTACGCCTTGTTCGATTCGATTTATTAGAATCTTCAAGCTGATTCAATGCACTTATCCTTCGGGGCAATGCGACGCTTCGTATCGATTCAACTCGATGCATACTTTAGGACAATGCAACTCTTCGTATCGACTTAGTTCGATGCATTGCTCGGGACAACGTAACTTTCGTATCGATACTCTTTGAGTCAACGTCTCAGCGTAATGTGCCGTACGGAACGGGGTATTACATAATATACCACTCAAAACAAGGTTCGTCCTCAAACCAAAACCAACACTCCGATTAAGTGTTTTATAGATAGTTTCACGATATCGTCCCACCAATGTTGTTCAGTTTCACACTATCTTGTAAGCTTTTCATTAACATTCCAAGTCTTTCCTGCAGCTCGATTTGAATATTGTATACAACTCGATTTGGATCCGTACCTATATTCAAGGCATCCCAAAGATATATGTATTTCGACCAAGTCCAGTGGTAGCAAATTGAAACAAAGCTGACAGGTAATTTCAATCCTATGCTTGCCATATCGTACTCCCTATCGGACTTATCTTTAGCAACTATTCTCGAAATTTTTTTATCGCATACGTATATTTGATACATACGTGATTCATTCAATAAAGTCATATCAAGCGACGCGATTCAAAAATCACATTTCTCGTTTCGTATGTTTCGTATGGACTACCAATCCTATACGTTGTATCGAGCCGTTGCACATCCGATCGTAGGGGTACAACCCGGGCGGGTTGGGTCGGGCTTGAGGCCAACCCGATGAATTATAAGCCTAGCCCGAGCCCAAGTTCGGCCCGACCTCGGGTTAAACATATGAAGCCCAAGACCAAGCCCGTAGGATTGGGTTTGGCTCGGGTCGGGTCCATCGAGTTTATCGAATTCTAATATAATATTTGAAATAATTATAAACAAATGTAATATTAAACACATAATCAAATAGCAATCAAGTCTTGAACATTAAAAAATACAAACTGAAATAAGATTTATGATAAGGAGTTGAAGAGTTTGGGTAGAGAAATTTAGGATTTGAAGTTATTATTTAATATATATATATATATATATATATATATATATATATATATATATATATATATGTAAGCCCCTGATTTTCAAAAATTTTTAAACTAGTATTAATTAATTATTAAATGTCATTACTGGTTTTAAAATTATTTAATATGATTTTTAGAAATTTTTTATAATTTTAAATGAGTTCTTAAATACAAAAATACTGATATGTAATTTTCTAAATAGTTTTAATATCATTCTGCAATTTTTGAAATGTTGTTTATATCAGTTTGTAATTAGGAATTTGTTTTTAAATAAGGAATGCAAATTATATTTGCATTTATTATCTGATTGGGGCCTAGTGTAATAATCCTAAACTAGAGGACCCTATTGCAAAACTACCAAACACCCCCCCCCCCCGACCGACAGCTCCCCCTCTCTCTCCTCTGCCTACCCACTCCCCTGCCCCGACCGACTCACCGCCCTGCCCCCGCCTTTCCCGGCTGCCCCCACCGCCACAAACCCCTATAAAGACCCCCACTCCCCCCCTCGACCTAAACCCTAACCCTAAACTCTCACCACAGCCGCCGACGACCCTCTTCTTCCCCGACGAGCCCCCAAACCCTAACCCTACTCCGACGAGCTCCGCCCAGCCTCACCGTCGACTCCCACAGCCCCCAACCACCATCCATCGACGCGCCGCACTGAGCCGTGCCCAGCGCCACCCGAGCGCCGCTTCCCCATCACCTCCTCCGCCGCACAGCACGTTCGAAACCCTTCCTCTTCGCCGGACACGTAGGTTACAGTTTCGTTTTGTGTCGTACGTGTCTCGTTTTGACCTATGTTGCTCGCCAGGACACGACGAGCTCAGTGCTGTGCTCGGACACACGAGACTGTGCTCGTACGTGTCGTGCTAAGCGAGGACACGAGAAACCCTGTGTCCTTAACTGTCAGGACACAGGATGGTTTTTATATATTTTTTTATGATTAATTAATTCTAACCTAAATAAAAGAATTAAAACCCTAACCCTTAACAAAGCCACGGGCTGACCCCCTGGCCAGCCCGACCCAACTCAAACCCGACCCCCCCCGCTGGGCCGAGTTCGAGCCCCCCCTGCTGTCTTTCCTTTTCTTTTCTTTTCCTTTTTCCTTTTTCTTTTTTTATATATATATCTATTTATATATATGTATATACATATATTTGTATATATATATATGTGTATTAATTTGTATATATATATATATGTGTATTAATATATATACTATATTTAGGTATATATAGTTGCTATTTTTTATATATATATATATGTATACTTCATTATTTTATGTATGTATATGTATATATATATATATATATATATATATATATATATATATATATATATATGTAAAAAAAAAAATATATATATATATATATGTATTATGTATACATATATATTTATGTAAATATATTTCCTTATGTATATATATTATTATATATATACTATTATATGTATATGTATACATTATTTTGTATATATATATATATATATATATATATATATATATATATATATATATATATATATATATATATATATATATATATATATATATATATATATATATTATATAGTCGAGTATTTTCTTATATGTATGTATATATACATATATTTGTATATATATATATATATATAATATATAGTTGAGCATTTTCCTATATATATAAATATCCCTATATTTATATATATATGTATATTTTTCCCTATATGTATTTTATTTAGCTTAGTGTAAATTATTTATATAAAATAATGTTCATACTTTTATAGTTACTATGTAAAACTTTACCTTATTAAAATATTAATATTTATTTTGTATTTCTACCACTTAGTATTTTCTGTATATTTAAATTACTGCAACCATTTGGTGTCCAAGCCTAGCATGGGTATTTGGGCTCAAATGTGTTTTCACACATTCAAGACCTGTACAAGTCATATTGGACTTGATTCATGGCTTTGGGTCCTGTATTTGAACTTTGGTTCAAATTATATACATGGACAAAATACACAGATAATTAATTATTGTGTGCATTGCTGTTTTTGATTTTCTAAAAATACTTAAAGTATTGCTAAAATTATGGAAAAATAGTTTTTAGATACTATGTTAAGTTAGCTAATTTAGTATAATTTTTGTAGTATTTAATTTACTGTTTTGCCACTAGTTTGGCATATGAAACCAAAACTCATTTTCTGTATACTTAGGAAAACTGATTTTTATAAAATATTTGTACTGGTTAATAAATTCCAGAAAAATTATAATAAATTTCTATAGTTAGCAAGGATCGTTTTGGTACTTTGTTTTATGCAAAACTAGACTTTTTGTCTATCTCTAAAATTGTTAGAACATAATGATCTTTTGATTTATTTATTGATTAATTACTACTTGTAGCTTTTTGTGTTATTTGGAGTTTTAGTCGTGTTGAACCCCATCCCTCACTAGTATAAAGACCCTAGAAAGTTAGTTAACATAGTGTGTCACCCCACATTGGTCTCCTATGCCAAGTCATCATTTTGGCTAGGTGCCCAGTCACAAGTCGTGTTTCACAAATTAGTATCCTAGTATTTTAGCTTAGTGTAAAGCTAAGTTATTGTATTTACTTCTACAGTGACGAGCTACCAGACATCCATAGCATTGTTATCGCAGCTTGTTTTGTTTTACTTTGCTAGAGGCAAGTACTTTCTACGAACTTTACATACTGCTAGAGCAATAAACTGCGACTTACCAACCATGTTAAATGCTGATCCTTGGGGTAGCAAGTTAGAACTTTACATGTTGTATTACTTTCAGTACCTACCATGCTTAGGACAGTTCTTATATCTTCACATGTTTCATACTACTTTCAGTACCTGACATGCTTATACTACTCCCAGTATCTCTCACATGTTTTTACTGTTCTTGTATCACTCACATGTTAATAAAAACGGGTTAAGGGGAAACTGTTAGTATTGTACGTGATCATGACCCCCTTCTCCGTATGTATTTACCGCGCTCGGTGACATTCTATATGTACCCTTGCCGTATGTTCTGATATCGCGTTTGTGTATGGATATACATCGATGCCGTTCGTGCATACCAAAAAAACTTGATATGTACCACAGTACTTCCTGATCACCTATTGACCGATTCACGTACATGCTACAGTTTTAAACTTTTAAACTACATGCGGTTATCTATAAAATAACCAAATTAAACCATGATATGCCATGATTCCAGTTTATTACCTTCCTGTTCATGCTTTGTATATTTAGTTTGCTAGAAAACAGTACTTGCTCCCGTCCTGACAGGATAACGTTGTAGGTATACTTACTGAGGAGGAGTTGCTCTGTGATTCGTATTATGGAGTTACTGCCGAGGACCCGGCTCTTCTTTACGAGGATGTTCCTGCGGGGAACCTCGCCTAGTTGTCTTTTGTTTACTTAGACTTTTGAGAGTAGACATGTATTAGACTATATCATTTTGTAACTGGACATGTATCCAGTTTTACATTTCAGTTTACTTGTACTTGGATATTTTACTATATACGACGACTTTTGTGTTTGGAGCATTTATGATTCTTCTTCACTTATAGAACTGTTAGTACATTTAGTCTTATCCTGTTGTCTTTAGAACAGCTTACTACGTTTTATCTCAACGTAGGCTGGACATGACTCGGCCTGGCCCAACAATTTGGGTAGCGGGTCGTGACATGTTTTTAGTGGTGGCCCATGCAGGTCCTGACTAAACTGTTTAGTTACGTTATTGTACCAAGCATGCCTGCAATTAGGAACTTAAGGTAATTAGACAACATTAGGAAAGACGCTTAGAACACTTAGAGGAATGTTAGGATTGTAACATAGAAAATACATCACATGTTTGCTATTATAATTAGATTTTCTTGCATATGATTATTTACTTTAAATAAGTCCTTATAAGTCTTTTTATGTAATTTAGATGGTGCTTACTCGCTCGTCCCAGTATGTCACCCCCGAGAATGGGGCCCTCCTTATCCAGTCAGCTGACCAGTCGACTGATACACCTCTACCTACTACTTTCCCCCACTCCATAGATCCACAGACCCAGATACCACCTTCCACATCCCAGGCCCGGTAGGACCCGATACTTCCACCACCCCCTATCACTATACCCACCCAGGCTTCCGTCACACTCGACGGGACCCAGCTGCTCACACTGATCCAGGGGTTCCTAACAACCCATCAGGAGCAGACTACCCTACTCCGGTCAAGGACTTCATGGGTCTGAATCCCAAGGAGTTCTCAGGGACTGAGGGCATAGTAGTAGCTGATGACTGGCTAGATTCTGTAGAGAGGAAGCTTCTGGGAGTTAGGATGCCGGATGACCTTCAGGTCGAGGCAGCAGGATTTCTGCTGATAGACTTAGCCGGAGTCTGGTTCAGGAATGAGCCATTTTTCGCGAGAGGTAGAGCCACCTGGGACCAGTTCAAGACCCAGTTTAAGAAGAAATTCTTCTCGACCACTGCTAGAGTAGCCATGGGGCTACGATTCCAGAACATCCAGCAGGGGAACCGTTCTGTTGATGACTATGCGGAAGAGTTTAGTCGCTTGAGCCGTTTTGCTCCTAGTCTGGTTGCTGATCCAGAGGAGATGACCCGTAGGTTTTGCCATGGTCTAGTTCCAGACATTGGTATTATTATAGTGGCGAACGGTACGACTGACTACTACCAGAGCCTAGAGTTGGCCCGGAGTATTGAGGAGCGTCTTCTGTCTAGCAAGAGGCCGGCTTCTGTACACCATGAGGGACCGTCTAAGCGTCAGGCTTTCCAGCAGAGAGCACCGACGCCACCCCAGCAGACTTACCATCCCCCTACATCACATCACCCGACCCAGCCAGTTAGAGTCCCGGGACCCCGACAGCAGCAGCAGAAGGGAGCTTTTTGTGTATACTGCAAGAGGCAAGGCCATGACTCTCTCGTCTGCAGGAAGAGGTTGGGTCAGTGTTTAGCTTGTGGGTCTGCCATCCATCATATTCGGGACTGCCCAGTAGCCAAGGGACCCCAGGGGAAGACTTATAGCCTAGTCCTTGAGCCGGAGCCGGAACAGGTTTCGGGAGGTTAGTTTTGATCGTAGCCTTAGTCATTTGTTGCATTGCTTGCTATGTTAGAATATTGTCGGGTCTTCAATCCTTGTGAATTTCGAAGACGAAATTTTTTCAAGGAGGGAAGACTTGTAAGCCCCTGATTTTCAAAATTTTTTAAACTAGTATTAATTAATTATTAAATGTCATTACTGGTTTTAAAATTATTTAATATGATTTTTAGAAATTTTCTATAATTTTAAATGAGTTCTTAAATACAAAAATACTGATATGTAATTTTCTAAATAGTTTTAATATCATTCTGCAATTTTTGAAATGTTGTTTATATCAGTTTGTAATTAGGAATTTGTTTTTAAATAAGGAATGCAAATTATATTTGCATTTATTATCTGATTGGGGCCTAGTGTAATAATCCTAAACTAGAGGACCCTATTGCAAAACTACCAAACACCCCCCCCCCCCCCCGACCGACAGCTCCCCCTCTCTCTCCTCTGCCTACCCACTCCCCTGCCCCGACCGACTCACCGCCCTGCCCCCGCCTTTTCCGGCTGCCCCCACCGCCACAAACCCCTATAAAGACCCCCACTCCCCCCCTCGACCTAAACCCTAACCCTAAACTCTCACCACAGCCGCCGACGACCCTCTTCTTCCCCGACACTACCAAAATAAGTCATATTACCGACGTAATTAGCGACGTTTTAAGAAAACGTCGCAGGAAAACAATAATTTAGCGACGTTTTTTTATAACGTCGCAAGACGTCACTATTAGCGACTGACAGCGACGTATATAAACTACGTTTGCGTTTTAAAGAGCTCACGTCGCGTATAAGTCGGTAAACGTCGCTAATATTAGTGATATTAGCGACGTTTTTTGACGTATTTATTACTTCATCGCTAATATCAATGATATTAGCGACGTGTACCGACGTTCTTATATGACGTCGCTAAAGTGTGAATATAGGTCAGGTTCGAGTTTTCATTCCCCCCATTATTTCCCCCCAATATTTTCCTTCCCCCCCGACCCCGAGCCGGCTTCCCCCACCCCGTCGACCCCCGTCCGACCGCGCCCTCGGCGACCCCCACCGACCTCGGCGACCCCTCTCCTCTCCCCAACCCTCCCCCTCCCCCCCCCATCAGCTCCCCGGCCGACCGTCGGTGGCCGCCGCAAGCACCGACCCCCTCTCCTCTCCCCGACCTTCGTGACCGCCGCGAGCACCGACCCCGTCCTCCGGAGACCGTCGACCCCCTCTTCCCCTCGTCAATTTGGTAAACCCTAACCCTAACGCCATTTTTATTACTTTTTTTTCTTTTTTGCATATTATTCTGATCAATGTAAACCCCCATTGGAGATGGCGTAGTCCTTTAAAATTGGGAAAGAAGATGTAAACTAGGTTTGGGGTTTCGGATGGGGCATGTGGGACTGATGGTTTGGGGTTTCCCTACATAACTATGATACCTACACTGTTCTGGGGTTTCCCTACATAACTATGATACCCCATTCGGACTTTCGGGATCCCAGTATTCGTGTTGGCCTGTGATCGTCACCCCGTATAATCTACCGCCTTGGATGTGCATGAAGACTCCATATATGTTCCTCACCGTTATTATCCCAGGTCCGAACAATCCGAAAAGGAACATCGATGTTTATTTACAGCCATTGATTGATGAGTTGAATCAGCTGTGGGAAGTAGGTTCCAACACGTACGATGTATCTAGAAAACAAAATTTCCAGATGCGGACAGCACTTATGTGGACCATCAACGACTTTTCGGCCTATGGAATGTTATCTGGATGGAGCACGCATGGTCGTCTTTCATGTCCATGTTGCATAGACGACACTAAGGCTTTCCGTTTGAAACACGGAGGCAAACCGTGCTTCTTCGATTGTCATCGACAATTCCTGCCGAAGGATCATCCGTACCGGAGGAACAAGAATGCTTTTCGTGCTGGCGTTGTGGAGAAGGGTGATCCACCGACAAGGTGGTGCGGAGCCACGATATGGGAGGAGGTTAGAGATTTACCAAGTGCTATTGAGCAGCCTGCTACGGGCTACAAGTGTGACGGATTTGGTCGCACTCATAACTGGACGAAGAGGAGTATATTCTGGGATCTGCCATACTGGAGCACCAATCTGATTAGACATAACCTTGATGTCATGCATATTGAGAAGAATGTGTTTGACAACATAATTAATACTGTAATGGACGTAAAGGGGAAGACGAAAGACAATCCTAAGGCTAGATTGGACTTGAAAGAAATATGTAGACGTCCTGCATTGCATTTGATAGAGGACGAGAATGGGAAGTTGAAGCAGCCTAAGGCAATTTTCTCACTGGAGAAGGAGGATAAAGTGAGGCTTTGTAGGTGGATTCAAGGTCTGAAATTTCCAGATGGGTATATTTCAAACTTGAGAAGATGCGTCGACCTCAAGGAGAACAAACTGACAGGTATGAAGAGCCATGATTGTCACGTATTCATGGAGCGGTTAATTTCGATTGCATTTCGGGAATTCTTACCGCAGGCAGTTTGGGATCCATTGACGGAGCTTAGCATATTCTTCAGGGACCTTTGTTCTAAGAAATTGCTCGTTGATCGTCAAGAAAAGCAAGAGAAGGACATTGCGGTAACACTGTGCAAGCTAGAGAGGGTGTTTCCTCCTGGATTCTTCGACTCTATGGAGCATTTGCCGATTCATCTTTCCTACGAGGCACGTGTTGGTGGACCCGTCGAATATCGATGGATGTACCCGTTCGAGCGACATTTGAATCACCTAAAAAGAAAGGTAAAAATAAGGCTCGGGTCGAGGGTTCTATTTGTGAAGCCTATATTCTCGAGGAGATTACAAATTTCTGCTCCTCCTATTTCAAACCTCATGTTGCTACGAATAGAACGAGGGCTCCGAGAAACGACGACGGATATCAAGAATTTAATGATGGAATACTGAAAGTATTCAATGCGTCCGGAAAGCCTTCGGGGAAAATGAAGAAGAGATATTTGAATGACGAAGAGCTAAGGGCTGCTCAGTTGTATGTATTACTCAATTGCGACGAGGATGAAGTGGAGAAGCTAGAGGGGTAAGTAAGGAATGATGAGCAGTGGTAGAATGTTATCTACCATGGATTCATACAACCAGCGACTTACAGCGTTGGAGCATGCTGGTACTCTGGGTGCGCCTTCATCGTCGTCGACTCCGCCGCCTCCACCGCCTTCTTCTTCGACACCGACTCCACCGACGTCACAGCCTGGCGCTCCATCTGTATCGATTTCACTTGCGGAGTATGAGGAGTTTTTACGCCTTCGTCGCGGCGGTGCCCCTCCTGCACCAGATCACTAGTAGTCCTAGTTAGGACTTTTGTTTGTGTTTGTATCATCTTATGTTTGTGACTTATGATTGGATGTTTGTATTGGATGTTAGTTGTGTTTGTATCGAATTGACTTGTGACTTGTTTGGATTGGATGTTAATTCCTTCGTCGATAAATGTTAATTGTGTTTGGATTGGATGTTAATTAACTTAGATTAAAGCTATCTATGATTTGGAATTGTGAGTGGGGGTTTGAATGCGCTGTGATTTGGAATTGTGAGTGGGGATTTGAATGTGTACCTATATGTGTTTTATAGAATTGTGAGTGGTAATAAAGAATCTGTGTTTTATTTTTTTTTATTTTTTTTACAACTTTAGCGACGTTTAGCGACGCTTACTGACGTTTAGCGACGTCGTGTTCCGAAGTTTACCGACGACAAGCTGCAAATAATATATTTTTCCGACGTTTTACCGACATTTACCGACGACTAACTGCAAAAAAGTACAGCTCTCCGACGTATTTACCGACGTTTACCGACACTAGCTGCAAAAATGTACAGGACCTTTACGACGTCTAGCGACAAAATTCACGTCGCTATATTACCGACGAAACGACGGTAGACGTCGGTAAATATTCCAGGTCTTTACCGACGTGTAGCGACTACATATACGTCGCTAATATACCGACGGAACGACGATAAACGTCGATAACTCACCGACGTAATGTTACGTCGCTGAATGTCGGTAATTGCGACGTTCAGCGACGTTTTTGTAATCAGCGACTAAGGAAACGGCGACAAAACCTAAACGTCGGTAAATACGTCGGTGATACATATTAGCGACGGATTTTGTTGTTTTTCCGACGTTTTTGGGCGTCGCTAAATCCACTTATTTTGGTAGTGCGATGAGCCCCCAAACCCTAACCCTACTCCGACGAGCTCCGCCCAGCCTCACCGTCGACTCCCACAGCCCCCAACCACCATCCATCGACGCGCCGCACTGAGCCGTGCCCAGCGCCACCCGAGCGCCGCTTCCCCATCACCCCCCTCCGCCGCACAGCACGTTCGAAACCCTTCCTCTTCGCCGGACACGTAGGTTACAGTTTCATTTTGTGTCGTACGTGTCTCGTTTTGACCTATGTTGCTCGCCAGGACACGACGAGCTCAGTGCTGTGCTCGGACACACGAGACTGTGCTCGTACGTGTCGTGCTAAGCGAGGACACGAGAAACCCTGTGTCCTTAACTGTCAGGACACAGGATGGTTTTTATATTTTTTTTATGATTAATTAATTCTAACCTAAATAAAAGAATTAAAACCCTAACCCTTAACAAAGCCACGGGCTGACCCCCTGGCCAGCCCGACCCAACTCAAACCCGACCCCCCCCCCCCCCCGCTGGGCCGAGTTCGAGCCCCCCCTGCTGTCTTTCCTTTTCTTTTCTTTTCCTTTTTCCTTTTTCTTTTTTTTTATATATATATCTATTTATATATATGTATATACATATATTTGTATATATATATGTGTATTAATTTGTATATATATATATATATATGTGTATTAATATATATACTATATTTAGGTATATATAGTTGCTGTTTTTATATATATATATATATATATATATATATATATATATATATATATATATTATATATATATATATATATATATATATATATATATATATGTACACTTCATTATTTTATGTATGTATATGTATATATATATATATATATATATATATATATATATATATATAATATATATATATATATATATATATATATATATTTTTTTTCAATGTGCTAGCCTTTCTAACTCGTGCGCGAGGGAATGGAATGGCTCATGCACGAAGGCACTCGCCGAATACAGTTATCCCATGTTCTTGCGGCTTGCGCACCGAGGCGCTCGCCTTTGCGATATCCAATGTTCCATAGCGACTTGTGCATTTGATGCACGTTTTATTTCAATTGTTCTAACTAGTATTTGACACACACTATGATTTATCTTCCGATCGGACCACGTCCGTGGCGTCGATAGGTTAACTTAGCATACAATGATATATTCTGACTTAGGCATGAAGGAGTAAAAAGAAGAGTCAATCCTCCCACATTGTGCCGATACGCCTTGTTGTTTCACGGAGCCGATGCGGCTCGATTTCGTACTTCGTTGCACGACCAACTCTTCTGACTTAGCCATTTGGACACTTCTTGTTTTATTGAACTACTCGATCGATTTCGGCCTACCGTGCCCAAGTCCCAACCCGTTGCGAGTCGGGGATTTAGGTTTTGCGGACCCATTGCGAATGAGGCAAAACGTCGACCTCTAATATTTCAGCGTAAATGGATAGCCTGCACATGAAACCAACTAAAATCAATACTTGTATCAATTCGTACTTGCGCCTTGGTCGATTCGATTTCTTAGAATTTTCGAGCCGATTCAACGCACTTATCCTTCGGAACAATGCGGCGCTTCGTATCGATTCAACTCGATGCATACTTTGGGACAATGTAAATCTTCGCATCGACTTAGTTCGATGCATTGCTCGGGACAACGTAACTCTCGTATCGATTCGCATCGATACATTTCATTCGGTCAATGCGACTCTTTGAGTCAACGTCTCAGCGTAATACGCCGTGCGGAGCGGGGCATTACATTACCTACCCTTAGACTCTAAGTTTACCCAATACCTTGAGGGTATCACAATACCTTACCCTATACTAAGGTAAACCTCATTATCTTGTAGGTAAAGGTAAACTAGAGATATCCTAAGGTACTAACATTGGTATCTAAGATATCAAGATACTAACTCAAAACTAACCAATCTAGCATACCTTAACAAATTCTAACATCTAAATTACATATCTAACATACAACATACTATCTAACATAACTTCTAACATATCACTAACAACTAACTATCTAACACTACCAACAAACTAGCACACACACACACACACATACATGGCATCATGGGAGTCAAATGTGGTGCTAAATGAGGAGTGAAATAGGGGGCAAAAGGGGGTCAATGGGTGCCAAGGGGCTGCCCTGCAGCAGCCCCAACTGCCCTGCAGCAGCCCCAACTGCTGCTGCTGTTGCTTCTGTCCTGTGCAGCATCCTATAGGCTGCTGTCTCAGCAGCTATATGCTACTGTTGCTGCTGCTAAGGGGCATCGGCCTCCTCTCCCTTCTTCCTTCTATATATACACCTATATCTATCTATCTATCTATATATCTATCTATAAACACACTCACAAACCTCTAACACACATACAACTAGATAAATAAACACCCACACACACACTAATATATATACATACTCACTCATATATATATATATATATATATATATATATATATATATATATATATATATATAGTATATTATATATATATTTTCACTCATATATATATATATATATATATATATATATATATATATATATATATACACACACACACACACACACACACACACACACACATACACTCCAAAATATATACACACACACATACACTCCAAAATATCCCAAAAATAATCCAAATATCCAAATTCTCGCAATTCTACCCTCTAGGGCTTAGACACGTACCCCACACAAGCAATCCAACTCGCGCACGCAAGCGAAAATGAGAACGAGACTCGAATGGCCAAATGGCCATTTTTGCAGCTCCGGATGTCCGATTCGCTATACCGTACGATCCGGATTCGACCCAAATTCTATCCACGAGTACTAAATAATGATTAGAATAATGATTAGAACCTATTCTAAGTGCTAACTTGTCGATTCTAGTGTCAGTGTAAAAAGTCACCCGTGTGTTGGAATCCGAAAATCCCGAAAAAGTCTATTTTCACAATTTTTCGCGAAACGATCCCACGTATCCAAATATGGACACGTACCTAACCTCATCTTACACAAACTAACCTAATTAGATCTAATTAGGCTAGGGATAATACTCAAACATGTCAATTTAGGATTTTCTCCAAATTTGATACTAAACCTAGGCCAAAAGTCTCAAATTGAGTCAAATGGATTCCAAATCTCTTCTAATGGGTTATCCTACACCTCGGACATCCTCTAATATGAAAATGACACTAAGTAGAAGTAATTACAAAGGATGGAGTAATGGTTTACCTCTTGGGAGTTGAAATCCAAAGAAAAAGCTCCAAAATTACCTTTTTAAAGTCAAAATGCAAGATGCTTCCAACACCACCAAGCTAGATCTACCTAGATAAAAATCACAAATGAGAGAAAAACAAGGGTTAGCACCAAAATTATAGAGAGATCTAGATTATGGAGAGAATTTCGAAGAGATTTGCTTACTTTTGGAGCTTAAAATCCAAAAGAAAAAGAAGGGTTTTGTGGTATGAGAGAAAAGAAAGAGAGAGAGAGAGTGTTCTTGCAAGTGAGAAGAATAGGGGGGGGGGGGGGGGACAATTCTGGCCGGCCACAATTTAGGGGAAAGGAGGGTGTTGGCACAAGACAAAAATGTCCTCCAAGTCAAAGAAAAGAGTGGTTTTGAGTTGTGGTCAAAATGGTAACTTGAAAATTCTAAATTCCAAGTTCTAAATCTAATTGTAAACTCTAATCCCACTAAAATCAAATAAGATTAGTCAAAAATAAATATCTGAGTTTGGTCATGACAAGTTGGACGGATCCAATTGGGTCCAAAACTGACCCGAGTCACTAACACAAGTCGCAAAACTCAAACCCGATCAAATAAAATCCCAAAAACACAATATTAATAAAAAAATAATCACAAAAAATATTAGAATATTGAAAATGATAAATTTGTCCTCAATTTGAAAACTGGAGGTGACAAAGCACGTGTATATATATATATATATATATATATATATATATATATATATATATATATATATATATATATATATATATATATATAAATGTACGTGCTTTGCACGTATAATAAAATCGTGCTTTGCACGTATAATAATGTATAATAAGAATATTATCCAATTATAGTTAAATATCTTTTTTAACTCATGTGGTTAAGATGCAAAGTAATTTTCTTGTTTGGTTGAGTTCGATTCTCCATGTTGACAAATTTTTACTTTTTTCAACAATTTTTTACATAATTTATTTTTTAAATAAAATGGACCGTGATATAATGACGGCTTAGACGGCTCACTTTTGAGCCGTTTTGAAGCCTCATTATATAGTGGAAGATGAAATCGAGATTAGAAAATTCTTTCAATTGGCTAGAATCTGTTACTTGAACGAGAATAGATCTTGTGAAATCATATTGAAATATTTGACAATATATTCTGTACCTTACTAACAAATCGATCATTGTTTACCAACCACACATTGTCTAACCAAATCAATTCTCTCCCAATACCTTCCTCAAAAAATCTGATTCACGTCGATTCTTTCTCCAACTATTGAAGAGATCTTGACGGAATTGTCACATATATGAAATTGAGCACCATTTTGCAAAAAAATATTCCACTTATTTCTGGGGAAGATATGAAAAATATGTTCAATATAACTTGATTGAATGGTTGCTGCTAAGCTCCTTCTTGTTTAAAGAAACCCACATAGTATATAGAAATTGGGAAATAAATCTTCATTGGGAGATGGTTTTTTCTTTTTCTTTTTTTTTTTTTCCTTTTTTTTTCAAAGGAGGATTTCTACCTAAAAATAGAGGTAGAAAACCCTGTTGGAGATGGCGTGGACCCTAGTCCAGGGGCGGATCCAAAATGTATATTGGGTGGACTAGAGTAAGTTGGGACGGGAAATGTAAGCAAACTCTCATAAAAAAATCAAAATCAAAATCTATAGAAAAAAATAAATAAATTTTTTTTTTTTTGGGGTGGGCTCCCTCTGCCCTGCGAGTAATGAACTCATTCACCAAATATCATCCTAATTATTCTGAAAGCCATGCATGCATGCATGTTCTTCCAAATAGTTTCGATCACCTATTCCAAATATTTACGTACGCTGTAAGTAGTAGCACTAAGATATAGGTACACTATTCCAAATAGTTTCGATCACCTGACACTAACGAATAGGTTGCCATGCTTAGCTAACGGTTGTCAACTCCTAAGCTTGGAGGTAACTATAGCTTCATGTGAGAAAATGACATGCACACTCGGATCGTCTTTTTTCTTTTCTTTTCTGCGTGCTATCTCTCCATTTGGACTCTTCATTCCCTCTTTTGGGTGCCGACGATTTTTTGTCGGAACAAACAAAAATATTTTCTGAACGCAGAAACCGAATTAAAACCACTCTAGTTAGGACAACTTAATTTTCAAGTCCAACATGATATGTAAAAGTTCGGAATCACAGATGACATCTATAAGAAGTACCTCGCAAGAAATTAAATTAAAGGACAACCGAATTAAAAGCTCAATCTCTGGTCAGGATAATTGGAACGCGATGTGATCCGAACTAGAATTGGTCAAACTCTCCTAAGTCCAGCATGATATGCAAACGATCAGAATCACGAATGACATCCTATGACATAAAGAAGCTCACAAGAGATTATAAATACACAATGTGATCCAAATCATAGTTGGCCCATGAGTATGCTATTGGACTGGATCTATATGTAAGAATCAGAATCACGGATGACATCCTATGACATAAAGAAATACCTCACAAGAGATTAAATTAGAGGACAACCAAATTAAATTAGCTATGGTCAGGATAATGTTTGGAAACGCAGTGTGATCC
>JANAVB010006395.1:4482215-4652539 GCA_029216955.1 Iris pallida | reverse complement strand
AAAAATAGTAAATAATTAATTATTATTTTCCAGAAACTGTTGTGCTGTTTTTGAATTTTTATAAATATTTTTAATTACTGTAAAATCTGGAAAAAATTATATTTGAATACTCTGTTAAGTTAGACAATTTAATTGTAATTTTTTCAGCATTTATTAAGTGTTATTGTATTTATAAAATAGGAAAACAGAACTCATTTTCAGTATATTTATGTTTGCTGATTTTTAATAAATATTTATGAGGGTTTTAATTCCAGAAAAATTAGTATAAATTTCTATAATTAACAAGGATCATTTTGGTATTTTATTTTATGTAAAATTGAGCATTTTGGTCTATCTCAAAAATGTTGGAACATAGTGTAAGTTTGATTTAATTATTGCATAGTTACGACTTGCAAATTTTGAGTTATTTTGAGATATAGTCGTATTGAACACCACCCACCCTAGTGTAAAGATCCTAGAAAGTTGTTTAAGTATTGTGTCACCCCACATTGGTCTCCTATGCTAAAGTCACCATTTGGCTAGTGACCAGTTAGAAAGTCGTGTGCCACACTAGTATCTTAGTGTTTACTTAGTATAAAAACTAAGGTATGTGTTATTTCTACAGTGACGAGTCACCAGGCATCTATAGCATTTTTATCGATGCTTTGTTTTGCTGGAGGCAAGTACTGCTACAAACTTTACATACTGCTATAAAATAAACTGCGAATTCCAACCATGTTAAATGCTGATCCTTGGGATAGCAAGTTAAAACTTCACAGTTATTATTACTTTCGGTATTTACCATGCTTAGGATAGTTTTCATATCTCCGTATGTTAAATAACAGGTTAAGGGGAAACTGTTAGTAGTGTACGTGATCATGACCCCCTTCTCCCGTACGTATTTACGCCGCACGGAACCATTCTATATGTAACTTTGCCGTATGTTCTGATCTCGCGTTTGTGTATGGATATACACCGATGCCGTTCATGCACGTATGTGCGAGAAAACTTGATATGTGCCGTATACATCTATCACCTATTGATCAATTCACGTGACATACTACGATTTTAAACTTTTAAACTATATGTGTCATTTCTAAAAAGAACCAATTAAACCATAATATGCCATGATTCCAGTTTATTACATTTCTGTTCATGCTTCGTATATTTAGTTTGCTAGAATCAGTACTTGCTCCCGTCTTGACATGATGTCACGCCCCAGAACCAGAATACTGGAGAGCGGGGGCAGACACAGCCAGCTACGTATATTGAAATAGAATACATCTCAACTATACGGTCACGGCTGTCTAGATATGAGGGTTTACTACAAGCCAGCAGTCTCTTAAGGTCAAGCCTATTGTCTCAATCTCAAGCAATTAACAGAGTTACAAGATGTTAGAGCATCAAATATATATATATAAGGCGTCCCAAATATTACATATTGGATGATCATGAAGCTAGTCGTACAAAATGATAGGACTAGCAAGAGTTCAGTCATACATGATCAACCCTAGGATTTGTTAATCATGTTACAGCCCGTAGGCAGACAGTAAGTAAATGTGCATCGAGCTAACAGGTGCTCGTCGGCAAACGCCTCAAAAGAATAAATTTACATATGAGTGGGTGAAACAAAAAGGGAAGACCCACTCGTAGCCCGGGTTCCGTCTAGTGTTCACCATTGGGCTGGAAGCTTGGTAGATCCTCGGGAGCTGCTCCGAAATCTGGCCACACAAAACCAGCTGGGTCAAACCCCAGAAAGAGCAAGTGCCACAAAGGGGGCCACAAATAAGAACAAAAGCCAGCATATCAGAACATAAAGAATAAAAGAAGTACAAGTAGTAAAAGTACACAGAGCGATAAATGACTAGGGACGTGGAACCATTCCGGGAGCCAGGTTACAATCCTTAACCAAACAAGGACTGGGATTGTACCCCTTCGCCTGAATAGCTCACTGTCTCTACCCATTTATCGTTAGAGATAAGTAAAACAATCATGACCAAGAGTTCCAGGTACAGGGGCTAGACAAGACTTAGACAAGGCTGGACAACATCCATTTCACAACGGCCAAGCAAATACTACGGCTTACTACTTTAACTAACTAGGGTTATCACAAGCCTAATTACTAACAAGATGCAGGTGAGAAACTCCCAGTCCCAAGCCCTGCAGACCATCCAGTTATCCTTCCGCGGGTTGAGAGTTATAGGTGGGTACATTGCCCGGGAGACAAATGTACCCTTAGGTGACTTAGAGGGTGCAACACATGACAGTGTGCTGGAAATGTGCTCTACTCGTCGGCAAGCTACAAGTCCATTAATGCCTCCAGATAACGAGACTGCCTGTGACCGGGAATTCTCCATGTTCTAATTTGGTCTACTCATTACCTAGTCCAATTTTAGTGTGAGTCCCTGGCCGTGGTACCCAGGGAGTCACCCCTTAGACATGATGCAAGACAAGACAAGTGATTTGCACAGAGCAACAGGTAGTACACCCACGGTGTCAAGACAAGTCAAGTCGAGTCACGAGTGCGCCACCACGGGCCACTATCAAGTGAAGCCAAGTCATACCAAGTCAAGTCAAGTTGAGTTATCAAGTCATGCCAAGTCGGGAGTGCGCCACCACGGGCCACTATCAAGTCAAGCCGAGTTATCAAGTTACCGGTCCCAGTTATTAACAAGATATTCAACAGATAGGAGAAAACTAGCTGCAGGCCAAACCATGCCAAATCATAGAAAATAGTGTCAAGACGTGTCAGACCAAGTCAAGTTGTGCATGTGAGCAATCAAAATCCCAAAAGCTCCAATCATATCAAAAGAAAACCAAGTTATAAAGCAGGCACTAAGGCACTAGGGGTGTAGGTGAACTAGGGTGTGCCAGGGAACAAGCACACTAGAGTGCGCCTGGTGGCAGCACACTAGAGTGCGCCTGGTTGAGGGAGCACACTAGAGTGCGCCTGGATCCAAGTGCACTGGAGTGCACTGGAGTGCGCTTAAGCCGGAACCAACAAAGTGCGCCTAGCCAGGGTGCGCTAGAGTGCGCCTGGGTCCAAGGGTCAAATGCGCCTAGGAAGAGGCACACTGGAGTGCGCCTAAGGAGGCACACCAGAGTGCGCCTAGGTCAAGGGAGCAGGCGCAATCGGGCCAGGCGCTAAACAGCGTGGCCCGCAAGGAGGCGCGCAGCGCTAAACAGCGCGCGGCCAGAAAAATAGGCGCGCTGCGCTAAAAAGTGCACGGCCCAAAACTAGGCGCGATCGGGCCTGGAAGGCGCAATCGGCCAGGAAGGCGCGCTGCGCTAAAGAGCGCGCGGCCAAAAAAACTAGGCGCCATCGGGCCAGGAGGCCAGAAAGTAGGCGCAGTCCGACAAGTAGGCGCGCCTGGGGGTCGTCTTCCTCCTCTAGCCGAGGAGGAGAACCCATGGGTTCCAAAACTTTGGAACACCATAAGTCGGCCATCCAAGCTCCAAATCCGGACTTCCAAGGCTCTAACTAGGGTAAAATTCCACCCTCTACAACATGGAAACAATAAAACCAACCAAAACTCAAGTTTAATAGATCAAATCTAAAGAAATCCGAAAATGAACAAAGTCTAGATCTAGGGAAATCCAAGCTTCAAAACCCAAAATGCCAAGCTCTAACATTGGTCCTAGAGCTCTAATCTAACTAAATATCAAATAAAATGGGTCCTTATTAAATGGCAAGGTGCAACTTGCCTATGGTGGGGATGTTGGTGGTGGTAGGAGGAAGAAGAAGAAGAAGAAATAAATGGAAATTATGGGGAGAGAGAAAAAGTTGGTGGGATTTTAATGGGGGTTGTTGTGGTGTTCTTGAGGGTGCAAGATAGCTAAAGGTGTTCTCATTCCTACAAACCAAACCAAGTCATATTAAACCAAACCGAAAATCCGAATAAGAAAATACGAGAAATATCGAAATACCGCAGTTAGGCAAGATTTAAAATATACGCAAAATCAAAATACGGGCAAAATACGAAATACGGGAAATGAGGGTGACAACTCTACCTACCTTAAAAGAATTCCGTCCTCGGAATTTAATCAAGGAGCTAGAGATTGCCACGACAAGCTACACTAATCACAGGCAAGCTACACTAAGCAGTTCGATCATACAATCATGCAATGCAAGCAAGGAAGGGAAGGCGTAAGGCATAAGAAAGACATTATACCTCACGAGTCAAACAGATAGGGATATCGCGATCGGATGTCGTCCTCACGCTCCCACGTTGACTCACCTAGAGAGTGATGACCCCAAGCAACACGGACCAATTTAATAGTCTTGTTCTTGAGTATCTTTTCCCTCCGGTCCAAAATAGACACGGGCCTCTCCTCATACGAAAGGTTGGTACCAACAACCAATTCCGAATGATCTAGGATATGGCTCGGGTCCGGAATATACCGTCGTAACTGGGATACATGGAATACATCATGTACCTCACTTAACGACGGCGGAAGAGCGAGACGATAGGACACATCGCCTACTCGCTCCAGAATATCGAACGGCCCTATATACCTAGGACTAAGCTTTCCCCGTACGCCAAAACGAATGACGCCGCGGGTAGGCGAGATCCTAAGGAATACATGGTCGCCGACAGCAAATTCTAAGGGACGCCGATGAGCATCGGCCCAATGGCGCTGGCGATCCTGAGCAACTCGGAGGTGATCTCTGATTCTTCTGACCACTTCAACCGTCTGAGAAATCAGTTCTGGACCGAGCATCTGCTCTCCGATATCGTCCCATGCTAACGGAGATCTGCATTTCCTGCCATACAGAGCCTCGAAGGGTGCCATCTGGATACTGGCCTGGAAACTTGTTATACGAGAATTCCACCAAGTGCAGGTGATCCTCCCATGAACCACCAAAATCGAGGGTACACGATCTCAACATATCTTCGAGAGTTTGTATAGTACGCTCTGACTGCCCATCTGTCTGCGGATGATACGCTGAGCTGAACTTAAGACGAGTCCCCAAACTTTGATGAAGACTGCTCCAGAAGTGTGATGTGAATCTCGTATCCCTGTCTGATACTATGCTGACTGGCACTCCGTGAAGTCGGACGATCTGCCTGAGATACATCTCTGCTAGCTGCGCCGTCGACTGTCCAACTCTAAAGGGAAGAAAGTGTGCCACCTTGGTAAGCCTGTCTACAATGACCCAAATAGCATCTCTGCCTGCCGGAGATCTGGGTAACCCAGTCACGAAATCCATGGTTATGTGCTCCCATTTCCATTCTGGGATCGGTAAAGGTTGAAGAAGTCCAGCCGGCCTCTGATGTTCAGCCTTGACTTGTTGGCAAACCAAACATCGAGAGACATACCGGGCTATCTCCCTCTTCATACCATTCCACCAAAAGTGCTGACGAATATCTCTGTACATCTTCGTGCCGCCTGGGTGAATGGAATACTGCGAACTGTGAGCCTCTGCCATGACTTCCTGTCTGATATCTCCACTGGGTACACAAAGACGCGTGCCGTGTCGAAGTGTACCATCCTCATGAATACATAACTCTGGCCTTCTCCCTGCCTCGCACTCTGCTCTGAGCCGCTGAATCTTGGAATCTGCTAATTGTGCTGTCCGGATCCTCTCAACTATGGTGGACTGTATCTGTAGGCTGGCCATCAAGACCACATTGGAAGGGAGAATCACTTCAATTCCCATCTTCTGAAGATCTGCCAATAGCTCTGGTTGCGCTGTTAGAAGGTAGACTCCGGCTCTCCGGCTCAATGCATCTGCTACCACGTTGGCCTTCCCTGGGTGATACTGCAAGTCCACATCATAGTCCACAAGTAGCTCGAGCCATCTTCTCTGCCGCATATTAAGATCCTTCTGGGTGAAAACGTACTTCAGGCTCTTGTGATCAGTAAATATCTCCACTCTGTCTCCGTACAAGTAGTGCCTCCACAACTTAAGTGCAAACACTACTGCTGCTAGCTCCAAGTCGTGGGTCGGGTAATTCTTCTCATGATCACGGAGTTGACGTGACGCATAAGCAATTACCTTCCCATGCTGCATCAAAACACATCCCAATCCTCTGCCTGAAGCGTCGCAATAAACTGTGAATCCTCCGGTCCCATCTGGAAGGGTGAGAATGGGAGCCGTTATCAAACCTCGCTTCAATTTCTCAAATGATTCCTGACATTCTGCTGTCCAAACGAACGGCACATCCTTGCGGGTCAACTGGGTCATCGACGCTGAAATCCTTGCAAAATCAGAGACGAACCGCCGGTAGTAGCCGGCCAATCCAAGAAAGCTGCGAACTTCTGCCACTGAACTGGGTACTGGCCATGCCTCGATGGCCACAATCTTCTGGGGATCCACTTCCACTCCTCCTCGGGTAATGATGTGACCCAAGTATGAAATGCGATCGAGCCAGAACTCGCATTTACTGAACTTGGCGTACAACTGGTGCTCTCTGAGAATCTGAAGAACCACACGGAGATGCTGTTCATGCTCCGCCTCACTCTTGCTGTAGACCAGGATGTCATCAAGGAATACTATCACAAACTGATCCAAGTAAGGCATGAAAATACGGTTCATGAGATCCATGAACACTGCCGGCGCATTGGTCGCTCCAAAGGGCATAACTAGAAACTCCCAATGCCCGTACCTAGATCTGAACGCCGTCTTCGGGATGTCCTGCTCTCTAACTCTGATCTGGTGGTATCCTGACCGCAAGTCTATCTTCGAGAAAACTGAAGCCCCTTTGAGTTGATCAAATAAGTCATCTATCCTTGGAAGAGGGTATCTGTTCTTGATTGTCACTGAGTTCAAGGTACGATAATCAACACATAGCCTGGACGTACCATCCTTTTTTCACAAGAAGCATCGGGGCTCCCCAAGGCGATCCACTTGCACGAATGAATCCCTTGGTCCTGAGTTCTTCAATCATCTTGTACAAAATTTCCAACTCTGAAGGCGCCATTCTGTAGACTCGCTCTGATACTGGTGCTGTCCCGGGAATCAAGTCAATGGTGAACTCGATCTCCCGCTCTGGTGGCATCCCTGGAAGTTCCTCTGGGAAGACATCTGGAAACTCTTCAACTATCCGGGGCAACTGCACTGCTGCTACTGCCATCCGCAATACTGGAGGAGATGGCTCTACTGTGCCTCTGGAAAATGAAAACTCTGGCTCTCCGGGAATACTAAAGACAACTCTGCCAACATGGCAGTCTATCCTAGCATAATGGTTCCTCAACCAATCCATGCCTAGGACTACATCATAGTCTGCCATAGGGAATTCTATGAATCTAGCGGGGAACTCTCTACCGCTAACTACGATCCGACACGAGGAGAACACTCGATCTACTCCCACAAGACCATTACCAGTAAGTATATTGAGCCTTACTGATAATGACTCGGGCTCCAACCCTATCCGTGTCGCGAATCGTGCAGACATGAATGAATGCGATGCACCAGAATCAAATAATACAGATGCTGGAAAAGTGTGACGAGAATAGTACCTGCCACTACCTCACCTGGTGCAACTTCTTCTTCCATGGTCATATCATAGCCTGACCTCTAGCTGCGGGTCCCCTCTGCTGGAAACCCCTCTGTCGGTTCTGTGCCGGAGCCTGGGTGAACTGCTGCTGGTTCTGCTGCTGAAAGGCCTGGGCCTGAGGCAACAATGGCCTCGGGTACTGCTGTTGCTGCTGCTGCTGGACTGGAACTGGGGCTGGTCCCCTCACCGAAGAACTAGAAAGGTTGGACGATGATGGACCTCCCCTATTCGGGCAGGTCCCTATCTGGTGGTCTGCTCCTCCACAAGCCAGGCACAATCCTCGTGCCCTACGACACTCTGCCACTACATGGCCCGGCTTCCCGCAATGAGAACATCCCACCGCGGAAGACTGCTTCTGCTTCTGCTGCTGCGGGTACGTCGGGGTCGAATGCTGAACCGACGTCACTGAGGCCGCCCGCCTCGGAGTTCCAATGGTTATACCCCTAGCTGCCGGGGCTGGAGCTGAAGATTGGTGCATCTGGTTGTGGGACCGCTTCCTGCCTCCGGTCCTGTCCACAATTCTCCGGGAGGTATACTCATGCCTCCTTGCTGCTTTCAATACTGCATCGAACGTCTGGTGCTCGAACTGTTCCACAGCCAATAATATCTCCAAATGCAGTCCTTGCTGGAACCGCTGAGCCCTATCGAACTCGGTTGCCACCAAGGTGGGGGCGAACCTACTCAGCCTAGAGAACTCGGTCGCATAGCCATCGACCGTCCTGCCTCCTTGCTTCAAGTTGGTGAATCTGGTCTGCAGGTCGTACCGTGCCACCGCATCGAAGTACTTTGTCTGGAACCTCTCTCTGAACGTCGCCCAAGTGACTGGCGTTGCTAATCCCATGGCCTGAGCTGCCCACCAATCGCGAGCCAAGTCTAACAACTGTAGGCGTACCACCGCCACCTTCTCATTTTCAGGTGTCCTAGCTGCTTCCAGGACCACCTCGGTATCCTGAAGCCAAGCATCCGCGGCAATCGCATCTTCACTGCCGTCAAAGAAGGGAGGGTTCAAACGCTTGAAACTGTTGGCCGCCTGATTTCCTTGGGGACCTCCTCGGTTTAGTGCATCATGAACCTCCTGGTGCAAGGCGTCACCTCGACGATCTTGGGATGCAAGCAGTTCTCTGATAAGCCCTACCAAAGGCCCCTCATCCTGTCTAGCTGGTTGAACGGGCGGAGCTGCCTGAACTGGAGGTTCCGGGCCTCCGGAAGGCATAACTCGAGAGGCTACTCCAGAGTGCTGAGCTTGATCTTCCTGGCGCTGGAGTGCTTGTCGAGCCTCTGGCTGGTTGGCAGGTCCGGGAGTAATGCCGCTGAAGAAGATGACATAGGGAACAATAAGGAAAGGTCCAGGACAGATCAATTATACAAGCAATATGATCAGGTCAAGAATCTCAGGGATTTGAAGATACGAGCAGAGATCAAGGGCGAATATTGATTGAGACATCTATTTGGTAAACCCTCACATTTCTTGAATGCCAAGACCTGCATGGGCCACCACTTAAACCGTGTCACGCCCCAGAACCAGAATACTGGAGAGCGGGGCAGACACAGCCAGCTACTTATATTGAAATAGAATACATCTCAACTATACGGTCACGGCTGTCTAGATATGAGGGTTTACTACAAGCCAGCAGTCTCTTAAGGTCAAGCCTATTGTCTCAATCTCAAGCAATTAACAGAGTTACAAGATGTTAGAGCATCAAATATATATATATAAGGCGTCCCAAATATTACATATTGGATGATCATGAAGCTAGTCGTACAAAATGATAGGACTAGCAAGAGTTCAGTCATACATGATCAACCCTAGAATTTGTTAATCATGTTACAGCCCGTAGGCAGACAGTAAGTAAATGTGCATCGAGCTAACAGGTGCTCGTCGGCAAACGCCTCAAAAGAATAAATTTACATATGAGTGGGTGAAACAAAAGGGAAGACCCACTCGTAGTCCGGGTTCCGTCTAGTGTTCACCATTGGGCTGGAAGCTTGGTAGATCCTCGGGAGCTGCTCCGAAATCTGGCCACACAAAACCAGCTGGGTCAAACCCCAGAAAGAGCAAGTGCCACAAAGGGGGCCACAAATAAGAACAAAAGCCAGCATATCAGAACATAAAGAATAAAAGAAGTACAAGTAGTAAAAGTACACAGAGCGATAAATGACTAGGGACGTGGAACCATTCCGGGAGCCAGGTTACAATCCTTAACCAAACAAGGACTGGGATTGTACCCCTTCGCCTGAATAGCTCACTGTCTCTACCCATTTATCGTTAGAGATAAGTAAAACAATCATGACCAAGAGTTCCAGGTACAGGGGCTAGACAAGACTTAGACAAGGCTGGACAACATCCATTTCACAACGGCCAAGCAAATACTACGGCTTACTACTTTAACTAACTAGGGTTATCACAAGCCTAATTACTAACAAGATGCAGGTGAGAAACTCCCAGTCCCAAGCCCTGCAGACCATCCAGTTATCCTTCCGCGGGTTGAGAGTTATAGGTGGGTACATTGCCGGGAGACAAATGTACCCTTAGGTGACTTAGAGGGTGCAACACATGACAGTGTGCTGGAAATGTGCTCTACTCGTCGGTAAGCTACAAGTCCATTAATGCCTCCAGATAACGAGACTGCCTGTGACCGGGAATTCTCCATGTTCTAATTTGGTCTACTCATTACCTAGTCCAATTTTAGTGTGAGTCCCTGGCCGTGGTACCCAGGGAGTCACCCCTTAGACATGATGCAAGACAAGACAAGTGATTTGCACAGAGCAACAGGTAGTACACCCACGGTGTCAAGACAAGTCAAGTCGAGTCACGAGTGCGCCACCACGGGCCACTATCAAGTGAAGCCAAGTCATACCAAGTCAAGTCAAGTTGAGTTATCAAGTCATGCCAAGTCGGGAGTGCGCCACCACGGGCCACTATCAAGTCAAGCCGAGTTATCAAGTTACCGGTCCCAGTTATTAACAAGATATTCAACAGATAGGAGAAAACTTGCTGCAGGCCAAACCATGCCAAATCATAGAAAATAGTGTCAAGACGTGTCAGACCAAGTCAAGTTGTGCATGTGAGCAATCAAAATCCCAAAAGCTCCAATCATATCAAAAGAAAACCAAGTTATAAAGCAGGCACTAAGGCACTAGGGGTGTAGGTGAACTAGGGTGTGCCAGGGAACAAGCACACTAGAGTGCGCCTGGTGGCAGCACACTAGAGTGCGCCTGGTTGAGGGAGCACACTAGAGTGCGCCTGGATCCAAGTGCACTGGAGTGCACTGGAGTGCGCTTAAGCCGGAACCAACAAAGTGCGCCTAGCCAGGGTGCGCTAGAGTGCGCCTGGGTCCAAGGGTCAAATGCGCCTAGGAAGAGGCACACTGGAGTGCGCCTAAGGAGGCAGCACACCAGAGTGCGCCTAGGTCAAGGGAGCAGGCGCAATCGGGCCAGGCGCTAAACAGCGTGGCCCGCAAGGAGGCGCGCAGCGCTAAACAGCGCGCGGCCAGAAAAATAGGCGCGCTGCGCTAAAAAGTGCACGGCCCAAAACTAGGCGCGATCGGGCCTGGAAGGCGCAATCGGCCAGGAAGGCGCGCTGCGCTAAAGAGCGCGCGGCCAAAAAAACTAGGCGCCATCGGGCCAGGAGGCCAGAAAGTAGGCGCAGTCCGACAAGTAGGCGCGCCTGGGGGGCGTCTTCCTCCTCTAGCCGAGGAGGAGAACCCATGGGTTCCAAAACTTTGGAACACCATAAGTCGGCCATCCAAGCTCCAAATCCGGACTTCCAAGGCTCTAACTAGGGTAAAATTCCACCCTCTACAACATGGAAACAATAAAACCAACCAAAACTCAAGTTTAATAGATCAAATCTAAAGAAATCCGAAAATGAACAAAGTCTAGATCTAGGGAAATCCAAGCTTCAAAACCCAAAATGCCAAGCTCTAACATTGGTCCTAGAGCTCTAATCTAACTAAATATCAAATAAAATGGGTCCTTATTAAATGGCAAGGTGCAACTTGCCTATGGTGGGGATGTTGGTGGTGGTAGGAGGAAGAAGAAGAAGAAGAAATAAATGGAAATTATGGGGAGAGAGAAAAAGTTGGTGGGATTTTAATGGGGGTTGTTGTGGTGTTCTTGAGGGTGCAAGATAGCTAAAGGTGTTCTCATTCCTACAAACCAAACCAAGTCATATTAAACCAAACCGAAAATCCGAATAAGAAAATACGAGAAATATCGAAATACCGCAGTTAGGCAAGATTTAAAATATACGCAAAAATCAAAATACGGGCAAAATACGAAATACGGGAAATGAGGGTGACACATGATAACGTTGTAGGTATTCTTACTGAGGAGGAGTTGCTCTGTGACCCATATTATGGAGTTACTGCCGAGGGCCAGGCCTTGTCTTACGATGATGTACTTGCGGAAAATCTCGTCTAGTTTGTGTTGTTGCTCGGGATATATAGTGTAGTCATGTATTAGACTACGTATTTTGTAACTGGACTTGTATTCAGTTTTACATTTCAGACTTGTACTTGGACTTATTACTATATGAGACGACTTTTGTGTTTGGAGCATTTATGACTCTTATTTACTTATAGAACTGTTAGCACATTTAGTCTTATCTTGTTATTTCTAGAACAGCTTACTGCGCTTTATCTCAAGCGTAGGCTGGACATGACTCGGCCCGGCCCAACAATTTGGGTAACGGGTCGTGACACCACCAGCAACCACTCCGGCCTCAGCCACCGTAGCCGGCACCCTCCCAAAAGTCTCTATATCGTCTCCCGGCACCTCAACAGATGTATGACGTGTCGCAGAAGACATCTCGCTAGCAGAGTCACACCCAGGAAATTCTTTTCCATAAAAAGTGTAAGCCCTGCCCGTAATTTTCATTTTTTTATTATTAAAATTTTCCCTACAGATATAATGAGATATCTATTTAGCTATGTGATATATAAATAAATAGCTGGTAATAAATACCTCTTAATTGTATCATGTATAAATATGCTATGAATAAAATAAGAAGTGAATATACAAATAAATCATATTTAGGTATGTGTGGTATATTATTGCTATAATACAGTGATAATAAAACTCAAAATTTTCTTTGACAGCAAATCAAAGTAGATAACTATAGTATTATTATTTGATAGACTTGTTTAAATATTTTTGTTTTAAATCCAATCTAACCTTAAACCAAATCCTTCCCCTTAATATCATTATATGTGCTCTGCCTTCATCTAGTATATATGCCTAAAGCGTACATAAAGCTATATATATATAATAAAACCCTAATCGAGGACCGGCTTCGTCTCTTCCCTGACGGGGCTACCAGACTTGCTGTTAGCCGAGGTTTCTCGACCGACATGCCGCAACGATAGCACCATGCAGGCCACCATGCTGCAAACATGGTAGTCGCACCGCCGATCGCGACTGCTGCACGAGACCCTGCCACCACCACCACCTATAACCGAACTCACCTCCACACAGCTCCAGGATACCCCCGATTGTTGTGCGACCCCTCCTGGTCGTCGACTAAATCCGGTTTCCCCCGTACTGGCCAGTTGATGTCGACGACCCGGACGAGAACACCTGAGGCTGCGCCAGCAACCTCGCTAAGATCTGCAGTGCCGAAGTCTTCCAAGTAGAGCACCGCTATGACCGGTGGCCGATCACGACCTCAGCTCATCGATGCGGGTCGAAGCCCCGCCCTCGCACGAGCGTCGACCAGACTCATGCACTCATTCCAGACCTGTCAATCTTGGCCGATCGCACCGCTCCTCCTTCTGCGTGACAGGTCAGGTCAATCCGACCAATTGATTCACTAACACTACCGCAATGGTCTCCTCTCCAAACACAGGTGTCCTATTCGGGTGGAGTCACCACAGAGTCGATAGACCAGGTTGGCCATCACCATGCTCGTCGATGCGATGGTCGACTGCTGAGAGGTCCACATGTCGCTCCGAGTTGTGATGCCGACACGACCTCAGCATGAGCCACAATTCCTCGAGCCAGGTGCAGATCGCGTTCGACCGCTGAAGCCTCCAATATTTTGTGCCATGGAACCCGACTTTTCCATGGCATCACCTTCTTGAAGCTCTAAGTATAGAGAAGCAGAGGTCCCTGCCACTGATCTTCTTCCTTTGGGAGAAAAAGCCTGAAGAAGACAAAGTGGAGTTGGAAAGAGAAGATGAGAAGAATAAAGAAATTAAAAGTTGTGTGGCATGCTTCCCAAGACTTCCTTTTCCGCTTCACAGCAGAGCCCTTGGATAATTGGTAAATTGACTGAAAGCCTCCTTCTCTTTCCCTTAATTACACAGTAGACAAATGTGAACCATATTAGTATAGATTAAACCTATATTAAATAAACAATATTGATAATATATGGTATAGACAGAAACTTATCTATAGGTATAAATTTAGAAAATGGTTAATAAAAAATCTAGAGTGAACAGATACAAGCAAATAAAGAAGAGTAGCTAGAATATTTATCATTAATATTTCTCTTTTGGATAACCCTAGGCTTGAGAGGAAACCTCAGTATCGTGACCTCAGCACAACAGATTTGGACTATACATGTACCACGACCTCAGCAAAATTGGACGTTCCCCAGGCAAGTATACCTTGCCTTCCTCTACAGTTTTATTTACATGCATTGTATTTTATTTTTCAGTTTTGACTGTTTATGGACATGTGCTTTTTCGTATTATATTATTTGAGTTATTTTCATTGCATATAGCCATGTTCATGTTTGGTCTTGTGGTTCACACTTGGGGTTTTTCGTCAGTACCTTACTTGAGTCGTGTCATAGAACGAGTACGTGTAATTGAACTGCTAAATCCTTGATATTGTTTCCTTGGCACCAGAGAGTCCACACTCGGGACGAGGGTATTTTTCTTGATCTGTTTACATCCGTGAGTCCACACTCGGGACTAGGATGTCGATTATTTACACCAGAGAGTCCACACACGGGACGAGGGTGTTGACTTAACTTGCACCAGAGAGTCCACACTCGGGATGAGGGTGTTTACATCAGAGAGTCCACACTCGGGACGAGGATGTAGTACTTGCACCAGAGAGTCCACACTCGGGACGAGGGTGCCTTGCCGTGAACTAACCAGAGAGTCCACACTCGGGACAAGGGTTAGTGTCTAGTTCAAACCCGGGAGTCCACACTCGGGATGAGGGTTTGATTCTTCCATTGATCTCGTGATTATCGTTCATCCGGCAGTTCATTTATACGTGGTTGTTCTAGTGTTCATGTTCGTGTTCTAGTGTTCGTGTTCGTGTTCTAGTGTTCGTGTTCGTGTTCGTGTTCTAGTGTTCGTGTTCGTAGTCATTGTCGTGTTCCTGTTTTTTCTTGTTTATTTTCTTGCGCATGATAAAACTGTTAGATAGGCATGTATATTATGTATCTTGCTATGTCCTCTGAGGACCTGATGATCTCCTCAGGTTTAGCGGTTGCATGGAGTTAGCTAGTAGTTCTGGGTGGCGGAGGATTTGCGATTCTTGTGGGTTTCGGATGCGATGATCCGCTTGTGGGATTCAGGTATTATTTTTACGTTGTTATCCTTTCATGCTTTCTTACTTTATCATGTTTCCTGATTCAGTTTAGACTCTTGTTACTTTCTTTAGAGTCTTATCGGACATACATGCTAGTGGGCTGCAGACCACGACCCATAGTGTTCATTCATGTTTCATATTCTTATTGTGGATTGAGATTTAGAGTTGTTTGCCATGATTTGGCAGTATACCATAGCCTTGACAGTGTTTATGTATTCGAGTCGGGCTGGAGTCCGTTTGATACGTAGCTGACTTGCTCACGAGCTCGCGTCCGAAAATCGAGTGCGGGTCGTGACAAAAATTACATCACGGGACACAAAAAAATCACCAGTCTCCAAATTATACAGTTTTCATCCCTTTTTATCAAGTAGATACCCAACAAAGATGTATTTTTTACTCATGCTAGCAAATTTATCATGTCGGAATTTCAAATGATACGCATAGCACAGACAACAAAAAATACGTAGATGATCATACGAAGCAGTCGAACCATATAAAACTTCATAAGGAAACTTAAAATGCAAGATACTAGAAGGTGTTCTATTTATCAAATAACATGCACCCAGAACACATTCCTCCCAAAATTCACAGAAAGAGAACCCTGAAATCTCAATGCCCTGGCGACATTTAAAATATGTCGATATTTTCTTTCCACCCTTCCATTCTGTTGAGGTGTCCAAACACAGGATGTTTGGAACAATATACCTTGAGATGAAAAATAATCTCATAAACAATTAAATTCAGTGCCATTGTCACTCTGCACACGACGTATATCGGCCCCAAACTGACGCTTCACCATAGCAATGAATTTAAGAAACATAGAATAGACAGCACACTTATCCTTCAACAAAATAACCCAAACAGCTCTAGAAAAATCATCCACCAAAGTCAAAAAATATCGTGCCCCATTAGATGATGGAATACTATATGGTTCCCACAGATCACAGTGGATAAGTTCAAAGCATCTCAAAGCACGACTACTACTATCAGGAAAAGCATCACGAGTCTGTTTAGCTTGATCACAAATATCACAAGCCTTATGAGAAAACACACTACTACCAGAGAGAAAAGGTAAAGTCTGCATTACTTTATCTGAAGGATGCCCCAGTCTACTATGCCAAATCTCGGTATCACTTTCTTTGCATGCCAGGATCACCGAAGCCAAAGAAGCTGGAACCTCCCCCAAGAAGTAAAGTCCACCCCTTTGTTCACCTGCTCCAATCACCATCCTCGTACTTCGGTCCTGAACAAAACACAAATCAAGAGTAAATAACATGTCACAGTTTCTGGCACTGTAGCTTCCCTTTCCGGAGAATTTTTCAAGGCATTTTTTTTTGAATTATTTATTTGATTTAAATTGTGATTTTTTTGATTTTAGAAATAATTATTTAGTTAATTATTATGGTATACGACTCTAGCCATAGTTGATTTTTGAAGTACTAGACGACTAGGATTTGTGGCACGGAAGATGTAGCAGTGTGTCTTGACTAGTGTACTAGCCATGCCCGGGGAAACCTAGCCATAGGAATGTCCTAACTAGGAAAACCAGGCCAAGTTGTGACATGACCATTATAAATAGTTAATTATTCATTATTAATATTATTTGACGTCTAGGTGACCTAGTCGTACCAAACTAGTCGAACTGAACCCGAACTGAGCCCAAGCCCATGTAGTCATGCGATACGTCCAATGACATTCGTGTTGATGCATTTTTGGTATGATTGTGTCGTATTCCATTTGAGTGATCTAAGAAATATTTCTAAATATTCTTAATTAAATATTATAAATATTTTTATTAGTTGATATTCAATAATGTTTGTATAAGATAGGCCTTGTACATTTTCTGGGATTATTAGACGGTGCAATAATGGTATATACTTTATTAAATTTCGTTATTATTTTGATTACTATTATTATTTCATTAGGATTGTTATTTAATATTATATTTTATTGGTTTATATTTAATTGCTATATTAAATTGTTATCATGTAATTTATAATTTATGCGTAAATATAATATATTAAATATGTGTATGTGTACGTAGATATATTTATATTATATAAGTGTGTATGTATGGATATAAGATACATGTATATGTGTGTATATATATATATACATACATGTATATGTGTATACATTTATATATATTTATACATATATAAATATACGTGTATATATAAAAATATATAATATATGTATGTGTGTATGTGTACGTAGATATATTTATATTATATAAGTGTGTATGTATGGATATAAGATACATGTATATGTGTATACATTTATATATATTTATACATATATAAATATACGTGTATATATAAAATATACGTGTATATATATATATATATATATATATATATATATATATATATATATATATATATATATATATATATATATATATATATATATATATATATATATATATATATATATATATTATATTTATATATTATATATTTATATATTTATATTTTATATATATATATATATATATATATATATATATACTATATATATATATATAATATGTATATATATATATATATATATATATATATATATATATATATATATATATATATATATATATATATATATATATATATATATTTTTTTTTATATACACACACACATATATATATATATATATCTATATATATATATATATATATATATATATATATATATATATATATATATATATATATATATATATATATATATTTTTTTTATACACACACACACACACACACATATATATATATATATATATATATATATATATATATATATATATATATATATATATATATATATATATATATATATATATATATATATATATATATATATGTATGTATCAAATGTATATGGATGTGTATATATGTAAATATATAAATGTGTATTTATATATAAATATTATATATATATATATATATATATATATATATATATATATATATATATATATATATATATATATATATATATATATATATATATATATATATGTGTGTGTGTGTATATGGATATATATACAGAATTATATATAGAATTAACAAATAAAAGAAATAAAGATTAACAAAACAGCTATTCCCCAAAACCCATTGTCCAAGCCTGCCCCGGCCTAATCCCAGCCGGCCCAGGCCCGTTCAGCCATGAGCCAGGCCCGACCCCAAGCTTCCCCACCCATGTGGAGGACTCAGGCCCGAAACTTTGAAACCGAGCCTTCCTCTCTGCTCGGTCCTGGGTTGCTTATAACCTACATATATTTATGGAGAGCAAGAGGTCTCGAAGAACCCTAAACAGAGGAACGGCCACCCCAGCGCCGACCCCACCATTGACGACCCTCCCCCAGTATTGGGCGCTGTCGCGCGTGGCCACGACGCGCCGGAAGCGCCGCGCGCGCGTGGAAGCGACAGAATAGCAGTAGCAACGTGCAGCCTCGGGCGATTTTTGCAGCGACCATTCGTCACGTGCGGTCGATCATTCGCCGAGCCGTTTGTTCGGGTATGCTCCTAACCCAACCACCTTCATTTCGATTCAATTATCTTAATTCATTGTGCACTGCACGCGTCGCAAACCAAGCCCAAAAATCGACGAAAACCTGTTGCAAATAAGCAAAACAGGGCAGTCTCCACCCTGTATTGGAAGCCAGTTTTCGAACTACCTATTAAGGTTTTCAAAAATCTAATTAGACACACTTGAAGACAACATATAGGGCTAGAAAACCCTTTTTTCAGAAATCAATTTTGATAACTGTGTGCCGAGAAATCGAATCCCGAACTTGGACAAAAACCTATTTTTAAAACAATAAAAATCCTTCCACACGACGTGCGTCCCGCCATTCTGGACGACGTGGTCGCGAACCAAAAGCATCGAAAGCTGCGTATCGGCTTCGTGGTCGTGTGGGCTTTGGCAGAATTCAAATTGGTCGCGTGTACGCGACGAATTTGATGCGTATCCGTCAAAATTCACCGTATCGGCCTCTGTGCAAACTTCTCAATTACTTCGTGCACGCTCGTCAGATCGAGACGAAACTTACGCCAGCAGGACCATATCGTTTTTATGGTCCTATATGCCAAGTTTGGTCCAATTTTGAGACAGTTAAATCGTACGTCGTTTTGCGGGCCCCACGGTCCCACTCAACGGGCAATTTTGTGCACAGCCCACCGAAATCCAACTCTGGACATACGGTTGGGTTCGTATTGGAAAATCGGATCCGTAGACATATAGTTTGATGATTTTAGAGACCATTGACTCTGGCACGCTTTTCGGTGCAAAGCGGGTCCAACAGCGGACACCGTTTTTGCCCAAAATTATCGTTTTGCCCCTGTGTCCAGAATTGGACTTAAGGACAAGCAATCCTAGTTAATTTGACTATTCTGAGAATGTTGGTAATATTTGTTTCAGCTTTCGGAGACAGTTGTGATGACTTGGACTTTCTGACTTATTGGTTGACAATTTATTGATGGTTCTTCGTGCAAACTCCAGGCAAGTATACCTTGCCTCCCTCTACAGTTTATTTACATGCATATTTCTATTAGTATATAGTTTTACTAGTTGGTTATTACTTGTGATTTGTATATCGTACATGCTAGTATAGCTATAGTCCTTGTACATGGTTAGCCTTGTTAGTTCATATTGGATTGGTTCTCTCGTGTATCGTGATTGGGTCGTGTCGTGTCTTCACCCGTGTCTTGACTGAGTCGTGTCTGTAAGTATGAGTGAGTGAACTGCTATTTCTTTGTCTTTCCCACAACCTGCGAGTCCACACACGGGGCGAGGGTTGCCTTTGCACCTGCGAGTCCACAATCGGGGCGAGGGTGACTTGTCTTGAAACTGACCTGCGAGTCCACAATCGGGGCGAGGGTTGGTTATCCATTGATCTACCAGCAGTTTATTTATGCGTACTTGATCCTGTATCCGTGTTCATAGTTACCTGTCAATAGCCATATGTCAGTTTCTTGTCTAGTTCCGGTTTATACCATGTCTATATTATTGCATGATTAAACTATTAGATATGCATGTTTTATGTATCTTGCTAGTCCTCTGAGGACCTGATGATCTCTTCAGGTAGCAGATTGCACGGAGTTAGTTAGCTGAGCATGTGGTAGTTGACTTCATCTGCATGATTCAGGTATATAGTTAGTGTCATTGATTTACTATCTTTCTCGTGCTTTATATTCAGTACCATGATATATTCTGCTTATTTTATAGACTCATATCATTCTTGGAGTCTAATCGAACAATATGCTAATGGAGTGCAGACCATGACCCATACTTGTTCATTCTTGTTTATATGATTCATGTGGATTGAGATATAGTTTAGACTAGATATGGTACCCTGCCCTGGACAGCTTATACGTACCCGAGTCGGACTGGAGTCCGCTCGATACGTAGCTGGCTTGCTCACGAGCTCGTGTCCGAAAAGCGGGTACGGGTCGTGACAGGCACCAATCAATTGTGAGACAGAGATCAAGTTGTAAGTCAATGTCGGAACGTAAAGAACATCCGTCAACACCAATGAAGCAATCAAAATACTGTGCCTCTTACAATAGCCTCAATAGTGCTCCCATCAGGCAAAGTCACAGGACAGACAGGGCCTTCAAAGCAATCAACTAAACAATCACGAGAACCTATCGCATGAAGAGTAGCCCCAGTATCGAATATCCAAGTGACAGAAGAATTCTTACCCATAAGACAATCAGAGTTTGAAGTACCAGGGTTGGAAGGATTGTCATTACCCAGCAAGCTCATCAGTTTCTGCCATTGTTCACCTGAGAGTGGTGAAGGATACCCTCCATACATCATATCCACCGAACTCCCAGCAAGACTAGCAGGGACACTATGACTAGCAACGACGACATGATGAACAACCCCTGCGGCACCAGCATTACGTCCCCCATCACGTCTCTGCTGTGGTGCCGGGCCTCTGCCACCACTAGCACCACGTCCGCCCTTACGCCGAGGACGAGTCTCCCACCACTCTGGATAGCCAATCTTGGCAAAGCAAGTTGCAATCATGACCTGTTTTCTTGCAATGAGTACAGATCATACCTGATTTGTCCCTGGAATCTGAGGTTCTACTATTAGAAGTAGTAGAAATACGAGGTAAAGTCTTGATAGCCAGCGCCATCACCTCCTCAGCAGCGGATTGGACCTGAGATTTTCGTATATCCTCCTCCTCATGGACTGCCTGGTATGCCCGATCTAAACTTGGCTGAGGATCCTGAGCCAGAACATTAGATCGGGTATGACCATACAACTCAGCATTTAACCCATACATGAAGTCCTGAAAGTGGTCTTCATCCCTCATAGCATGTAGCTTTGCAGCAAGTTCACCGTAGGTACAAATAGGCAATGGGAAATAAGCAGCTTGTTCATCCCACAAAGACTGCAAAATTCTAAAGTAGGTTTCTACAAACATCGACGCCGTTTGTTTGCACTCGGCCAAAGCCACCTTAATTTGTTGCTTCCGAGTGCCATTGCTAACAACAAATCTTTTCTCTAACAAGTTACACAATGGATAAACCTCCTCAAAGTACGACAAAGATTTCTTCAGAGACGGATCAATAGTATTAAGAACCCAATGAACCAATAGCGCTTGCACGCATCTCCAATCAAGCAATTTACTAGCATCATTAATATGTTTGACTTCAGTACCTTCCAGAAAAGTGATCTTTCGCCTAGAGATCAGGGAGAGACGTATCGACCGAGACCAATCAGCATAGTTCGGTCCACGAAAAATAATATGAGTAATGATATTTTCTGGTTGATCAGCAGAACTCAGAAAATATGAATCCTTCGGATTAGGATAATTTGGGTTGTGTGCACCGCCACCGCCAGTCGTGACAGAGTAGCTGGACACAACATCATCTGCCATCGCGGATGTCGGGTGTACAAAATTTTATACAACTCCGACGAATCGGCTGCTGATGGACGGGGTCGGCGACGAATTGGCCGCGATCAGGGGTGCCGGATCTGGCGCATAGGGGTCAGCTTACGGGAGCGGTGCGGATGTCGGGTGTACAAAATTTTGTACAACTCCGACGAATCGGTCGCTGATGGACGGGGTCGGCGGCGAATCGGCCGCGATCAGGGGCGTCGGATCTGTCGCATAGGGATCAGCTTACGTGAGCGGTCGATTTCTTCCACGAAACCCACAGCAAAAGAATAGAAGAAAGAGATTTTTTTTTGAATGCAACCACGGTTTCTAATAAGCACAAGTAAAAGATAAAATCAATAATGGAGATACATCACCATCCCGAGCATACCTATAACCAGCAAAAGTAAAGGAGAACATTAGTTCTAATATATAAGCACGAAGCTGGTTTCTAGATGTTGTCGATCATGCTTTAGACTGAACAACATTCAGACTTTTAAGACAAGTCTAAACTTCGAATGAAATACTCTTCTCCTAGATTATCCATCCAATGAAAGCACGGCTGTGCGGATCAGACGGACGGATTGGGGGGCCGGACAGGAGCGGATCGGGCGGACGGCTCAGTCGGAGCTGTCGGCACGGGCGCGGTCGGGCGTCGGATCAGGAGGAGGGGCGCCGGATTGGGCACGGGTGGAGGAGAAGGAAGATAGGTTTTGGCGGCTAGGATTTTTCAGAGCCTTGTTCTGATATCATGTAGGAAATAATAATGCCTTCTTTCCATTGCTAGGGTTTGTTACAATATATATAGTGTCTTCATTTGGGCTTATGGGTTATGGGCCATATTTACATTACAAATATAATCTAACAATCTAACATATATATATATATATATATATATATATATATATATATATATATATATATATATATATATATATATATATATATATATATATATATATATATATATATATATATATATATATATATATTTTTTTTTTACATTACAAATATATATATATATATATATATATATATATATATATATATATATATATATATATATATATATATATATATATATATATATATATATAGTGCCTATCCAATGAGCACACCTCATAAACGAGCAAATGAGCACAATTATCTATATCCCTTGGATGTTATTTCAATTATAATCTAATGGTTAAAATTTTATGCTCTTATTAAGGAATTATATAGATAAATATTGACCACAAAAGGAGAATATTAATGATCGGATCAAAAACTGCGCCGCGGGAGCCCCGCCTCCCCAATACCATCTGATGGGGGGCCTGCGCGCACGTCCGCTCGATCCAACGGTCGAGGGACGGGCGGGGCTTCCTTTAGAATTTTTTTTTGGGAAGACATATATAAATTTTTTTGAGAAGCTACAAAGATGAAAAGCTTTTGTTTCTTAAATTTATTTTCCTTTAGAAAAAGGAGAGGGAGAGATGCGCGCATTAAGTGAAAATTGGGACATCAAAATAAAATTTAGATTGTTTGGATTCTGTCAAAAATGAGTTTTCTAAAAGTGTTGATGGGCCTTTAAAAGAAATCGACAGCTTTCGTCCGTCAAACAATCAAAATCAACAGTTTTGGTCCGTCAAAAACTTAAAGATTGTTTTGGTCTGTTGCTTTTACTTAAGATAAAGTGTCAAAAGAAGTAGTTTTGGGTGTAGTGGGCCCCCTCCATGTTGCACCTCTCCCAAGTAATTATCTCATAGTTAGCAACAATTTTTTTTGGATAAATAACCTAATTGCATAAAAAAAATATATTATAAGCTTAACAAAAAGTTTAGATGTACCTTCGTGCATTGGAAAAATAATATGATTTTCATAAAAGAACTTATTCGTCTTATACCAAGATCCAATAACTTTGAACGTTAACTTGTTGATATTCTTTTCAAGTTTGAAGAAAACCAATGACCTTTTGAATATATCTTGGGAGGTTATCCCTCTCTTGTAGAAGAACTCTTATGGTATGATATAAGATTTTTTAATTATTATAGGCCTTATTTATACCTTTTAGACGAGGTGTTGTATCCTTAAAGACAAAGTAATCACAATCCTAAACGTACAAAAACTTTTAACATTTTGACCAATGAAGTCAATTAATTAATTAATATAATATTGCTAGTAATTATAATAAATAATTATATTTGAACTAATATATAAAAACTATTTATACAAATAAGTTCCTACGTTGTTCATAATTATAGTAACCCATTGTGTTTATCTGTAAATGCACAACGGAAAGGAGGCACACCACCCCCACCCATGTCCCGCGAAGTAATTATCTCATAATTTGATCCAAAAATTATGATAAAGACCTAATTGCATAAACTGATTTAGATTCTTAACAAAGAAATTTAGATGAACTTCATTCGTGTGCTTGGAAAAGATGATATGATCTTCGTACAACAAACTGATTCGTCTTATACCAAAATCTAATAATTTTGAACATTAACCCATCGATATTTCTAGCAAATATGAAGAGGACCAATGGCCTTTTGAATATATATTGGGAGATCACCCATGTTTTTTTTGAAGAACTTCCAGTAATTAACTTATTTAAAGTCCTTAGAGAAGTTTTGAATGACACCTAGCAATATGTCACAACTACCCCAGCTGACTTAGATATAATTATCCACGAACCTGATTATGCAAGCATATTCGTACGTACAACTATTTCTCTTGTCATATTAAAGTCTCAATCACATTCCATGTAGAGTATAGCTAGTTGTTGTCACGACCCGCACCCGGATATACGGGTACGAATACGTGGGCCACGCCCAGCCTACGCCGCAGTATCGACGGTAGAACGCTGTCTAGTACCCAAATAAATATACACCACATCTAGAAGGCCTATAACTATAAATATACTCTAGTCACATCACAATCAGCTAGGGATGATAAGACAAGAAAGATAACTAAAGCACAAGAACAACTAGAAACTACTAGAAGGAATCATAAGACAGGAAAATAAAGAAGGAACAACAAGCCTAACTAAAGATAACTACCAGGCAACTCACATAGGAGAATAGTGAGATCCACCTCAGCTAGCAACATCATGAAGTCCAATACTGAGGGCACAACTACTCCTAAAATTTTGTCAACATATCCAGTCAGGATGGAACGAGCACAAATATCAAATAACAGTTCTAATTAGACAATATTGAAAATATAGCAGTAAATAGAGAGAATATACTAGGTAAAGTAGAACGTACATGCATCCTGACAAGGTATATCAAAACTGTAATAAGATAAGACAAGAGAACAGTGCATAACATGTACGAAAATCTGGAATGGCTATCTATGTGAGTTTAGCACTAGTTTCAACATGTGATCGGCTTAGAACTTGATACAATGTTTGGCCTGGCTAATCATACGTGAGTGTATGATTAACACTATACAATAATGATACAATAATACTGTGGGGTATTGATCACATATCTACGCTAACACCCCCATCCCTGACTAATATAGTGGATCCAGTCATGACACGTCATGACACGCATTCTCTGTGAAGTAGCTCTCCTTCACAGGAATCGTGTCTATACAATGAACAAGGAAACAATGAAGACTTGCACAAGGCATACCATATATAAGAGGAATAACATCTTATGACGAGATCCAACAAATACCAATCCGTGTGAACAAGGTGTCAAGAGAACAAGGATATCTACACTAAATACTAGAAACAAAAACGATATCATAAAACAGAATTATTATCAGAGAATGTACTCGCCTGAGATCTGGTGGAATATGTCAACTGTGTAATCTGGCTCAGAGTGAAATCACAGACCTAAAGATGAGATATACATAAGCTAATTAGGGTTCAACAGTGTTAGGCATGATTATATAGGTCAATCTCAGTCCACTAAGTCAAACTAGGTCAATCTAAGTCAAGGGTTGACTTACAGTTGACTTTTGGTCAACTCTGGTCAATCCTAGGTCAACTCTAGGTCAAACTTGACTAACGTTGACTAACAGTTGACTTTGGTTCAACTGGTCAACTCGGTCAAGTTCTGGTCAATTTTAGGCTACGGTTGACTTCCGGTTGACTTTTGGTCAAAATAGTCAACTGGGGTCAACCAAGGTCAAAACTAGTCTAACCTAGGTCAAATGTTGACTCTTACTTCGACGTTCAGTCAAAGTAGTCAACCATGGTCAAACTGGGTCAAAGTTAGTCTCCATAACCATCTACAGGGTCGACACATTCAATTTCAGTGGTTGTGAAATCACTGGAATCGATGTGTCTCAAGATACCACAAAAGGACAAGATTATAATAATAGGATAAAAACCTACATATGTTATCGGATGGTGAAATAACCATTACCAACGTGTCCAGAATGGTCATATCAGCTAGGATAGCCTGTCCATAAGTCTAATTTGGACACAGGGACAAAAGGTAATTTTAGGTCAAAACGGTGTCCGTGTCGGACCCGCTTTGCACCGAAAAACGTACAAGAATACTAGTCTACCAAACCTAACAAATTATATGTCCACGAATCCAGAATGACGATACGAACCCAACGGTATATCCAGAATTGGATTCCGTTGATCCAATCTCAAATTGGTCCGTTGACCAGGACATTAAAATTTTGATTTGTACGGAAAAGCGTGTCAGAGCCAATGTCCTCAAAACTCAGCAAATTATATGTCAACGAGTCCAGAATGACGATACGAACTCAACGGTATATCCGAAATCGGATTCCGATGAGCCGAACTCAAAATGACCCGTTGACCCGGATATTGGTATCCGACTTGCACCGAAATACGTGTCGGAACCAATGTCCACTAAAACCTAGCAAATTATATGTCAACGAGTCCAGAATGACGATACGGAATCAACGGTATATCCGAAATTGGATTCTGATGAGACGACGTCAAAAAGTCCCGTTGACCAGGACTGTGGTGTTGGCCCAATGATGGTATCATGTTTTTGAATATGATTAATATGTTAAGTTTAGCATTTCATTATCACTAATCTTCATACTATCGCTATAGCATTTCTACTTATACTTATACCTTTGGTGATATGTGCCTATTGGTTTACTTATTTTTTTGATATGAGCTTATCTATCTTAAATTTAATCGGGTTGCCAAAATCAAAACTATGTTTTTGATTGTGGTCATTCAATTAAGTTTAATCATTATGATATCACTAACATTTATGCTATCACCTTAGCACAAATACTTAGACTCAGCATTGTCCTATTGTGCATTAAACTTATCATACTTGCTACTATGTATATTGCTTTGTTCTTCTAACATGTACATGCAGAAAAGTAATAAACAAGATCAATGTGGACATATGCAATGAAGAAATCATGGTGGGCCAAAGACGACGGATCCCACAAGATTTCTTTGAACCACCCGACGACATCTCCGGAGCCACGCACTCGGGGGTTCCGCTGCCCGGTCAGCGGACGGGGGTCGAGGGGGCAGCACCCCTCGTCGGGGGTTCGGGGGCGAAGCCCCCGAAAGGTATTCAGTTTTCGCAAACTGGATATCTTTGAACAGCTGCCGCCAAGGAAAAAGCCAGCACCTATCAAAGGAAGAAGCCAAGCCATGCCATCATCATTTCAAGACTTTGAAGAAGCCTGCACCTGCTACAGTATATCTGGAGTCTGTAATGAGTCTTAGGAATTATTGTAAACACAAGAAATGGATGGCAAAATCGAAAGCTAGGGCAGAAATAAGCCCAGGATCATTTTTGATGGAAAACGGCATACCGACGGTATACCGGTGTATACCGACGGTATACCGGTTTTTGTTCACAGAAAGTTTCTGTTTACAAAACCGGTATACCGACGGCATACCGGTCCATACCGACGGTATACCGCTTCCGAAATGTTAAAATTTCAACGGTCGGATTTCCAGCCATTAATGATCCTAACGACTATATTTCTAGCCGTTGTAATCCCAGACCGGTATACCGTCGGTATGCCGGATCATACCGGCGGTATGCCGGTTCGTGACTGAAAAGTTGCTTTTGGCTCTTTTCAATGCATTGGTTATAAATAGCCTTGAACCCCTTCATTCAAGATTGATGCTTTGAGCCTAAAAATTTCTAAACCACCAAAGCCTATCCACAAACAACTCTACAAAGCTTTCATTTGCCATCCACAAATTGTGTTAGAGTTATTGAGTTGAAAAGTGAGATCTTCATCTTATTGTATAAGGAGATCAAAACCTATTGTGAAAGGTTAAAGTTGGAGAGTCTTCGTATCCAAACTCTCGGTTGAAGTTGGAGAGTCTTCGTATCCAAACTCTCGGTTGAAGTCGGAGAGGCCTTCGGATTAAAGCTCTCGTGTAAGAAGTTGGCGAGTTCTTCGGATCCAAACTCGTGTGTAACTATTTGCTCAAATAGTGGATTAAAGCCGGAGAGAGTTTCGGGACTGGAGTGCCTCTTGGGAGGATACCAGGATATATCGTGTGTCGGTATTGTTATTGCTTCTTCTCTTGCACTTATATTTTTAAATTGCCCATTAGCTTGTGCTAAGTGCTTGATTAGTTAGCTTGACCCTATTCACCCCCCTCTAGGGTTCCTACATGTGGGACCCACTTTGCACCGAAATACGTGCCAGGGCCCACGTCCTCCAAATCTAACAAACTTTATATAAAAACGTGCCAGAACGACGCCACGAGTCTACTGGTAGTTTCAGAAATTGAATCCGGAGTCCCGGGTTCAAAAATAGAATTTAACAAGTGCAATACTAAGAATTCGAACGGCCAACTTTGGCGTCGAATTCGACCGACCTAACAAGCTCAAACTGAAATGAAATCTAAAGGGGACAGGAAGAGGGTTATACCAGCTGCGTACAGGAACTGATGGCGGGTAAAACGGAGCTGCGACGACGAAGATACGAACCCGCGAAGTTGGTGTCACGAAACTGTCCAAAAATAGTTCAATTAAAACGTCAACTTGGTGGCCAGTTTTGAGGTATCAAACGACAAAATTAACGGACGAAAATTGAGGGGAGTGAAGTGCTATATACCGAGATTGCGACGGAGCAAGGATTTTGCCGATCCAATGGTCGGATTTCCAGAAAAACGCGTACGAAGTCGCTGCCCCGGAACGTCATTTCTGGATTCAACCCGCGCGCGCCGACGGAATCCCGTGCCAAACGCACGAATCGAGCGTTTCTCGCGCCAGAGACGCGGGGACTCGCCACGGGGGCCTGCCCGGAGGTGCGCCCGGTCGAGTGGGGAGGCTCGCCGGTGGCGCGCCGTAGCTGCTGTTGCAGCACTGCTACTGCCGCTCGCTGCTGCTCGCGTTGCAGTTGCTGCTGCGGCGCTGCTGCTCGTGCACGCGTACGACGGCGACGGGCGGTGCGGTCGGCACGGCTGCCCGACAGTGGTGGCGAGCGACGGTGGAGGGTCGAGGGTGGTGTTGGCGGTTGTGTGTGAAGGTGGTGATGGTTAAGTGGTGGAGATGATGATGATGATGAGGGTGGTGATATTGGTGATGGTTGTGGTAGTTTTGAAGGGAAAAAAAAGGAAGGAGTGAGGAAGAAGAAGAAGAAAGGAGGGGGGAGTTGTGTTCGGCTGACAGTGATAGGGGGTGTTTGTTGACTAAGGAGAGAGAGAAGATTAATATATTATGTTATATATGTATATATATATATATACATATATAAAGAGAGGGAAGTAGAGATATTATTAGAGAGAGAGGGGGAGAGAGAGAATGTTAAGACAGAGTGGGGGAGGGGAGAGTTGGCGGTACGTGTAGGGGGGGTTGTCCTGATGGAAGAGAGGGAGAGAGAGTGAGGTGAGAGAGTGTTAGATATTTAGAGAGAGATATTTGTATATATATATATATATATATATATATATATATATATATATATATGTATATATTATATAAAAGAGAGAGGTAGAGATATTTATATAAAATAACGTATTTTCAAATAGAAAAAAATGCAGACACATCAGGGGGATGTATGGGCAGTTATGGTAGGGTCCACGCCAAACTGGGTCGGATGTTGGGCCAAGTTTGGACAAAGTCGAAGCCAAGATTTAATTAATTTATAAATTAAGCAAATTAAATCATGGATGAAATAGGAGCACAAGGGAGATCGAAATTGTGGCACGCAAGTGGCACCTGCATAGTTTACTCAAAACAGGCCAGGGCCATATATTGGGTCGACTGGATTGGACCGATGTCAGGCCCGGAATTTAAATTGGAAGTTAAATCACAATTTACGGTAAATAATAAATTGGTCTAAATTGACCCAAAAGTTACGCGAAGCAAATGGAGCACAAGGAAACAAGTTTGAGTGGGACACCATATATCAACATGAAGGTAATCTTGTCTACTACAAACCCCATAAAAGAAGTTTCCAGAGACTGGCATCCCGGATGCTCCAGAAATCAAGGACACGAAAAAGAGTATTAATGATCAAAAATTAATTATATAGAAATAAATTATTGAAAATAATTCATTAGAAAATTTGAAAAATAATTCGAGAAATTCAGGGGGCTTACATCCTACCCACCTTATAGAAATTTTGTCCTCGAAATTAAGGTTGTAGTAGGGGTAAAACAAGATAGAAAGTTTTAGGCAAAAACTTAGGCACGATCATAGAATGACAAGTTTGCACGATTAAGATAATCAATTCACAATTATTCAGGCACGATGAAAAATTTCTGCACGATAGAATCAAAATATGAACAGAATCATATAGGCACGATTAAGCACAAGGAAATTTCAAATACAATTAGAAAAATCAAATCAAAGTCGAAAAGAGTATAGGCACGAGTGTTTCAAAATCCAAACATGCTCAAAATCAGAAGGCAATACACGAGGGTTAATAGCATTGGAATCCAACCACGATAAAAAAAATTGTCTCAACACGATCCAAGTTGATCAACTTTTGAGTAAATCAGAATTTGGACAAGATGGAGTATAAGATCAATGGAATCTGGGCACGAGCGTCCAAGGATGGAAATTCATGTCCCAATGGAAATTGGAACTCATTCAAGTCTAGTCAGCAACTAAGACTCTTTGGCACGATAAACAAGACGACCAAAATTGGTTGGTCATGGACAGAAGGGAATCAAAATCTTAACAATATCAAAATTTAAGAAACAATTAAGATGTGAAAATTTTCAAAATTTTCAGATTTCAAGTGTAGATGATAGATGTAGATATGAGATAGGTGATTGGTGTAATCAAGACATAGCTAAACAAGGTAAAGGAAATGATGGTAAGATGAAAAATCATAATGCGATGGGAGAGAAATAATGTTAAACAAGAAATAATGGTAGGAATTATCTTGCTCAATTGGTAAAAGAAGTGAATCAACTTAAGATATGACCTGATAACCATACACGTCTATCCAAAATTATGTTGCCAGAATTTACGCCACGCCAGTAAACATAGCTGCAATAACGATGGAGTCCATAACATGGTACACACCCTATAATTATGTCATCTAGATTCCTTACCACGCCAACCGGTATGGCTGCAAGAAAATCTAAATTCCGCAACTAGGATAGTATATCCAAAATCAGGCTCCATGTCCCTGTCGTGCTAGCTAGTATGACTGCGATAAATTCTAAACTCCATGAATAAAGTAGACACTTACCGTTCTCATCGTCCTCATCAAATATGCTTATCAGGATATCTTAACTCAATCCATAAAAATGATCTCAACAAAATCAAAATCGGAGTCAACAACGAACGAACATCAAGATTAAAAATTCAACAACGAATCAAGGATAAGTAATGAAAACTAGCGAAAACAGATTCCGAGACAGGATTTAGGAAAAGTTCTCAGGAGAAGTTCCAAAGGTACTATCTAAGTCAAGATTGAAAGTTCTGGAATATAATCTAATAATCTCAACCTTGAAATAAGATTGGCAAATCATATTCTCGTCTCAACCTAGAAGATATATAAGTTCAACTTATACCTTCCCTCTGGGGTCCACAAACTCATTCCAAGAAAGAATAAAGTTGATAACAGACAGATATTTCAGAAATCAGGACGGACATGAACAATGGGAAGAGTTTCAAAAAGTTCAAAATAAGATTCCCAGGGATCATCCCTGGTATCTACCAAGAGTTCCTAATATGTGACTGAGTACCAAAATCCTAAAATATTCTATGACTCAACCTTAATCCTAGGACAGGCTCGCAGTAGTACAGAAAAGCTCAAGTATTACCACGACTTCGCATTAATTGCAAAGACTGACCTGTATGGGCCACCACTAAAAACGTGTCACGACCCGCACCCGGATATACGGGTACGAATACGTGGGCCACGCCTAGCCTACGCTGCAGTATCGACGGTAGAACGCTGTCTAGTACCCAAATAAATATACACCACATCTAGAAGGCCTATAACTATAAATATACTCTAGTCACATCACAATCAGCTAGGGATGATAAGACAAGAAAGATAACTAAAGCTCAAGAACAACTAGAAACTACTAGAAGGAATCATAAGACAGAAAAATAAAGAAGGAACAACAAGCCTAACTAAAGATAACTACTAGGCAACTCACATAGAAGAATAGTGAGATCCACCTCAGCTAGCAACAACATGAAGTCCAATACTGAGGGCACAACTACTCCTAAAATTTTGTCAACATATCCAGTCAGGATGGAACGAGCACAAATCTCAAATAACAGTTCTAATTAGACGATATTGAAAATATAGCAGTAAATAGAAAGAATATACTAGGTAAAGTAGAACGTACATGCATCCTGACAAGGTATATCAAAACTGTAATAAGATAAGACAAGAGAACAGTGCATAACATGTACGAAAAATCTGGAACGGCTATCTATGTGAGTTTAGCACTAGTTTCAACATGTGATCGGCTTAGAACTTGATATAATGTTTGGCCTGGCTAATCATACGTGAGTGTATGATTAACACTATACAATGATGATACAATAATACTGTAGAGTATTGATCACATATCTACGCTAACACCCCCATCCCTGACTAATATAGTGGATCCAGTCATGACACGTCATAACACGCATTCTGTGAAGTAGCTCTCCTTCACAGGAATCGTGTCTATACAATGAACAAGAAAACAATGAAGACTTGCACAAGGCATACCATATATAAGAGGAATAACATCTTATGACGAGATCCAACAAATACCAATCCGTGTGAATAAGGTGTCAAGAGAACAAGGATATCTACACTAAATACTAGAAACAAAATGATATCATAAAACAGAATTATTATCAGAGAATGTACTCGCCTGAGATCTGGTGGAATATGTCAACTGTGTAATCTGGCTCAGAGTGAAATCACAGACCTAAATATGAGATATACATAAGCTAATTAGGGTTCAACAGTGTTAGGCATGATTATATAGGTCAATCTTAGTCCACTAAGTCAAACTAGGTCAATCTAAGTCAAGGGTTGACTTACAGTTGACTTTTGGTCAACTCTGGTCAATCCTAGGTCAACTCTAGGTCAAACTTGACTAACAGTTGACTTTGGGTCAACTGGTCAACTCGGTCAAGTTCTGGTCAATTTTATGCTACGGTTGACTTCCGGTTGACTTTTGGTCAAAATAGTCAACTGGGGTCAACCAAGGTCAAAACTAGTCTAACCTAGGTCAAATGTTGACTCTTACTTCGACGTTCAGTCAAAGTAGTCAACTATGGTCAAACTGGGTCAAAGCTAGTCTCCATAACCATCTACAGGGTCGACACATTCAATTTAAGTGGTTGTGAAATCACTGGAATCGATGTGTCTCAAGATACCACAAAAGGACAAGATTATAATAATAGGATAAAAACCTACAGATGTTGTCGGATGGTGAAATAACCATTACCAACGTGTCCAGAATGGTCAAATCAGCTAGGATAGCCTGTCCATAAGTCCAATTTAGACACATGGACAAAAGGTAATTTTGGGTCAAAACGGTGTCCGCGTCGGACCCGCTTTGCACCGAAAAACGTGCAAGAATACTAGTCTATCAAACCTAACAAATTATATGTCAACGAATCCAGAATGACGATACGAATCCAACGGTATATCCAGAATTGGATTCCGTTGACCCGATCTCAAATTGGTCCGTTGACCAGGACATTAAAATTCCGATTTGCATAGAAAAGCGTGTCGGAGCCAATGTCCTCAAAACTCAGCAAATTATATGTCAACGAGTCCAGAATGACGATACGAACTCAACGGTATATCCGAAATCGGATTCCGATGAGCCGAACTCAAAATGACCCGTTGACCCGGATATTGGTATCCGACTTGCACCGAAATACGTGTCGGAACCAATGTCCACTAAAACCTAGCAAATTATATGTCAACGAGTCCAGAATGACAATGCGGACTCAACGGTATATCCGGAATTGGATTCTGATGAGACGACGTCAAAAAGTCCCGTTGACCAGGACTGTGGGATCCACTTTGCACCGAAATGCGTGCCAGGGCCTACGTCCTCCAAATCTAACAAACTTTATATGAAAACGTGCCAGAACGACGCCATGAGTCTACTGGTAGTTTCAGAAATTGAATCCGGAGTCCCTGGTTCAAAAATGGAATTTAACAAGCGTAACACTAAGAATTCGAACAGCCAACTTTGGCGTCGAATTCGACCGACCTAACAAGCTCAAACTGAAATGAAATCTAAAGGGGGCAGGAAGAGGGTTATACCAGCTGTGCACAGGAACTGGTGGCGCGTAAAACGGAGCTGCAACGACGAAGATACGAACCCGCGAAGTTGGCGTCACGAAACTGTCCAAAAATAGTTCAATTAAAACGTCAAATTGGTGGCCAGTTTTGAGGTATCAAACGACAAAATTAACGGACGAAAATTGAGGAGAGTGAAGTGCTATATACTGAGATTGCGACGGAGCAAGGAGTTCGCGGATCCAACGGTCGAATTTCTCGAAAAATGTGTACGAAGTTGCTGCCCCGGAACGCCATTTCTGGATTCAACCCGCGCGCGCCGACGGAATCCCATGCCAAACGCACGAATCGAGCGTTTCTCGCGCCGGAGACGCGGGGACTCGCCACGGGGGCTTGTCCGGAGGTGCGCCCGGCCGAGTGGGGAGGCTCGCCGGCGGCAGCGGTGACCGCGGCGGCCGGTGGCGCACCGTGGCTGCTATTGCAGTACTGCTACTGTCGCTCACTGCTGCTCGCATTGCAGCTGCTGCTGCGGCGCTGCTGCTCGCACATGCGTGCGACGACGACGGGCGGCGCGGTCGGCACGGCTGCCCGGCAGTGGTGGCGAGCGGCGGCGGAGGGTCGAGGGTGGTGTTGGCGGTTGTGTGTGAAGGTGGTGATGGTTAAGTGGTGGAGATGATGATGATGATGAAGTGGTGATGAGGGTGGTGATATTGGTGATGGTTGTGGTAGTTTTGAAGGGAAAAAAAAAAGAAAGGAGTGAAGAAGAAGAAGAAGAAAGGAGGGGGGAGTTGTGTTCGGCTGACAGTGATGGGGGGGTGTTTGTTGACTAAGGAGAGAGAGAAGATTAATATATTATGTTGTATATGTATATATATATATATATATATATATATATATATATATATATATATATATATATATAAAGAGAGGGAAGTAGAGATACTATTAGAGAGAGAGGGGAGAGAGAGAATGTTAAGACAGAGTAGGGGGGGGAGAGTTGGCGGTACGTGTAGGGGGGTTGTCCTGATGGGAGAGAGGGAGAGAGAGTGAGGTGAGAGAGTGTTAGATATTTAGAGAGAGAGAGATATTTGTATAGATATATATATGTATATATATTATATAAAAAAGAGAGGTAGAGATATTTATATAAAATAACGTATTTTCAAATAGGGAAAAATACAGACACATCAGGGGGATGTATGGGCAGTCATGGTAGGGTCCACGCCAAACTGGGTCAGACGTTGGGCCAAGTTTGGACAAAGTCGAAGCCAAGATTTAATTAATTTATAAATTAAGGAAATTAAATCATGGATGAAATAGGAGCACAAGGGAGATCGAAATTGTGGCACGCAAGTGGCACCTGCATAGTTTACTCAAAACAGGCCAGGGCCATATATTGGGTCGACTGGATTGGACCGATGTCAGGCCCGGAATTTAAATTGGAAGTTAAATCACAATTTACGGTAAATAATAAATTGGTCTAAATTGACCCAAAAGTTACGCGAAGCAAATGGAGCACAAGGGAACAAGTTTGAGTGGGACACCATATATCAACATGAAGGTAATCTTGTCTACTACAAATCCCATAAAAGAAGTTTCTAGAGACTGGCATCCCGGATGCTCCAGAAATCAAGGACACGAAAAAGAGCATTAATGATCAAAAATTAATTATATAGAAATGAATTATTGAAAATAATTCATTAGAAAATTTGAAAAATAATTCGAGAAATTCAGGGGGCTTACAGTTGTCGAACCAATGGAGTTGATATTGGCTCTTACTCATTTAAGTCTAACTTTATGAAAATCTCATTTCCACTCGCTTTGTCGAGAACACTAGACTTAGATGAATCTTGACGTATACTATCACAACCCGCTCGCACTTTTGGGTACGGAGACATACAACATCCAACATATACATATAATGAATTTAATTTCTACTAAGAGTCCTTCGTAATATACACTATGATGTCTCTAGTCATTACGATGCGTCCCAAATATTTAGAGTCCATGCATCATCTCAACTATTATCATCTACAGCAAAACAAGAACAAGAACAAGAATAATAAAACTATAAATATATGGCCTAAAAGTCTCAAATAAATAACAATCCAAATCAACTATAAGTTTTTATTTAAAGAAAAAATTGAAACAAGAAAACGAAATGGGCTCAGCCAAACACTATTTACATCCACTCGTCAGTTTAAACTCAAAACATTGAGTTTAAAATCATATCCAAATGCACCCACTACTTGTAGATCTAGATTTCTATTGACGATTATTAGATATAAAGATCTATTAGAAACCTAGTAAGTGAGCCGCTCACTGAACTCATTATCAAATGAGTATCTTATGACATTGATCATCTTATCAAACGTGATCGATTGTCCAACCGAAATGATCAAAATCGCCAACAAAATGATCAAAGTCCGACTGACTATTCCTCTATCGACTAGGAACCACACTTATTTAGTGATCGAACTTAACTAATGGATTGAATCATAAGGTAAAATCAACATTATACTTAATCCACTATAGTTAATCTTTTTGAATTTATTATAATATATATTACAAAGATGCTCAAATATTATAAAAAAGACAATTTTTATTTGAATAGAATTAAATAGTACATAAGATCATATTTACATAAGTACATATTCATTAAATGAATTAGGTTAAGAACATGTATATCAAATCCTCCCACCCCCACCCGTCCGCCCGACCCCGCACCCCATAATAGTCATGGCTCCATCTTGATGTATATATATGAGATCAAATCACTCAAATATAAAACCATCACAAGATGGAACTCAATATTGTGAACAACCAAATTTTTATCTTCTATCCAATGTGTGTGTGTGTATGTGTGTGTGTGAAGGGGGGGGGGGGGGGGGGGGGGGGGGGGGGGGGAATTTGACAAACTCCCTAACTCAGAATGAAGACATATCAGGTAACCTGTGCACATGAATAACATATGCACATCACTTAGTCCGACCAATCAAAAAATTAAATAAGGTCCATGTAATCAACTAAACGGGTGTCTTATGCCACAAGGACATGGTCTAGGGATACCTTCATATATATCAAGATAGAAGTTTATGTGACCCTAACATGCATCATTCCGGATGTAAGCAATAAGTCTTACACATGCTCCCAAACAAAAAGGGAAATTGACTAGCTTGATAGCACAATTTTGTTGATACTTTTTCAAGCTAAAGCGGATTAGAGAACTTGAAATTATTCAGTGGAACGGGCTCACCACGTGGCATGGTGAGTCGTGAGTCCCCTCTAATAGTTTAATGACACTTACTATTTAATTTCTTTCTCTAATTTAATTTTATATAAATTTTATCACGTGTCATTATATTATTGGAAGTGGTAGCTCATCAGTGCCACATGGTGAGCCAGTGCTCCAACTCAAAACACTTGGAGGGAGAGAGGAGAATGAGGAGTTAGCGGCAAATGAGCACCACAAGTCATTCAAAGAATGAGTCCTCCATGTTGCCACGAGTGGTCAAGGACCGATGCCATTCCCGAGCTTCACTCGCCACCTCCGCTCCCTCCCCCTTCCTCTTCTCCTCAAATGGCAGCCTCCTCCCTCCCCAAACCCGTGCTTCTGGCGTCCTCTTCTCTCTCGCCGAGGAGGAGGTCAGCGCGCGGGACAAACCTTCACGTCGTCTTCACATCCAAACAAACACACAAGTACGACGCAGACACTTCATCCCGTGCGATCTTCTCCGATGGGCCGTTGTGTCCTGTCCTCCGCCGCCGGGCTCCTCTGCCTCGCGTTGCTCTTCTCTGCCACCGCATGGGCCGACGACAAGAGCCTCTCGGTGACTTACGACGCCCGCTCCCTCATCATCCACGGAAAGCGAGAGCTCCTCGTCTCCGGCTCCATCCACTACCCGCGCAGCACCCCGGAGGTATATAGACCAGCAAACATTGTACATAACATTGTCGAAACATGTGATGTGAAGCTAATGTGAGCTAATGTGAGTTTATTCCTTGAATGATCAGATGTGGCCGGACCTCATTAAGAAGGCTAAGAAAGGAGGGATCAACGTGATCCAGACCTACGTGTTCTGGAATGGCCATGAACCAGTCAAGGGGCAGGTACGTATCAACCGAAATTAAGACTCCGTTTGGTTCACTGTAACGTAATCGTAATCGTAATCATAATGTAATCAAATGAAAAAAAAAAAAAAAAAAAAAATCATTTGATTTTATTACGGTTACATTACAGTATACCAAACCTAAGAGTTACATGTTCATATATATTGCAATTAGAAACAAAATTCTTGAAGTTCTAATAGTATTAGAATTTCTACAGTATTATTTCGAAGGAAGGTTCGATTTGTTGAAGTTCGTCAAGGAGGTCCAGAAACAAGGACTGTATGTGAGCCTTCGGATCGGTCCCTTCATCCAGGCAGAATGGAACCATGGGTGCCAATTTAACTTCTTTAGACTCACATCGATTCTTTGTTTTTTGGGATTTAAATCCATGGTTTTGTATTAACAAGCTAGCGTTCAATTTCAGAGGTTTCCCATACTGGTTGAGGGAGGAGCCAGGGATCCTCTTCAGAACTGACAATGAACCCTTCAAGGTGATTGATCACACAAACCAGTACTTAGTCGGACCCGACACGAAGAGTACTCTTTAACATTTTTTCCTTTGCAGCAACATATGGATAGATTTGTGAGGTACATTGTCGATATGATGAAGAAAGAGAACATGTTTGCGCCCCAGGGAGGCCCGATCATTCTGGCACAGGTTCGGCTACTTAAGGACTTCTTGGATGCCATCTTCACTTCTGCCGCTCTTTCTTGTGTACTTACATGCTTCATTTCGTTCAAATTTGAGAACAGATTGAGAATGAGTACAACATGGTACAAGCTGCCTTCAAAGAAGGGGGTTCTCGGTACGTGCAGTGGGCGGGGAACTTGGCCCTCAGCACGAATGCCGGAGTCCCCTGGATAATGTGCAAGCAGAAGGATGCTCCTGGCCCGATCGTAAGCCATCAAACTGCTTCGGACGATGCTTCTGGATTCGGTTTTCTTAGTCGTTTTCTTACTCGAAAGGGGTACTGTTCTTGATGCAGATCAATGCCTGCAACGGTAGGAACTGCGGCGATACTTTCACTGGACCGAACCATCCGACCAAGCCTGCAATCTGGGCAGAGAATTGGACTGCACAGTGAGTATATACTTCTATGTAGGACTACTCCAAATCTTAGAAAGAGCCTTAAATTTGTGTGAGAAGAAGCCTAGTATGTGTCGAAATGTTACAAAAAAAAAAGTATCATGTCACAGTAATAACTAGTGAATATAATCATATGAAGATTGATAAGATGTGAACATTCCTGCAGAAATTTAACAATACAGACTTTCTAAAGTTGATAACCTAAGCTAACTAGAACCCTTTCTTCCTTTTGAGTTACAACCAGGTTAGCTTTCCTTTTAGACGACATTCTTGATTATTTCAGGTACCGGGTATTTGGTGACCCCCCGTCTCAGAGGTCAGCCGAAGATATTGCCTACGGTGTCGCCCGGTTCTTCTCTAAGAACGGCACGCTCGTGAACTATTACATGGTATAGCTTGCCCAAAACCTCTAACCTGCTGGAAACAAGAACTTCAAGATGAGCCTACTGACATAACATAACTTGTTCGCTCAATTTTCTCGGCAGTACCATGGAGGAACCAATTTCGGGAGGACCGGTGCTTCTTTCGTCATGACTCGATACTACGATGAAGCCCCTCTTGACGAATATGGTAATCTAATTAGACTTTCATACATGTGTAGTGTACATACTACATATCTCTCTCTAATGTAGGTACATTTGTAATGTACTCATGCAGGACTTCTGAAAGAGCCCAAATGGGGACACCTGAAGGACTTGCACCAGGCATTGAGGTTGGCCAAGAAGGCCTTGTTCTGGGGTGACTACTCTGTCGAGATTTTGGGTCATGGCCTCGAGGTAGTACTGTTGCAACAGCACCAACAAGTACGTGTCGGTTACGAGTTTCTGACACGAGGTTGCGATTGCAGGCTAGGTTGTACCAGACTCCCGGAGGCAACGTGTGCTCTGCTTTCCTCTCCAACGGCAACGCAAAAGTGGACGCGACCGTAACATTCAGGGGCAAAGAGTATTTCCTGCCGCGCCATTCCATAAGCATCCTGCCAGACTGCAAGAATGTGGTCTACAATACCCAGAGGGTAAGATAATTTACCTACATTACTTGTATATGTACTACTATTTGAATTTTGAAGGCTATATCAAATGTTTTTCGCTTTTTTTTCCCTCTTCCATATAGGTGAATGCTCAACACAATTCAAGGACATTCCATACATCGAAAGAAGCTCAAGCTAACAACAAATGGGAGATGTACCAAGAACACATCCCGATATTCTCCGATACCTCCATTAGATCGAAAGAGCCATTGGAACTATTCAACATGACCAAAGACACCACGGATTATCTGTGGTACACCACATCGTGAGCAAATCAATCTTTCCACCTCTTCTTCTCGCGAAAATCATTAACCGTTGTCGAGCAATGATAGTTACATTTAGGCAGCGTTGAGCTATAACTTGCCACGATCCTTATTTCGTGATGTTGCTGCAATGCAGTTTCGAATTGGAGGACGACGACTTGCCTAGGAGGACCGACATCCGTCCCGTTGTCCAGGTCTCGAACCTTGGCCACGCAATGGTTGCCTTTGCCAATGGTGAATACATAGGTATGCTTTTTTTCTGTGAGGATCTACCGTCTTTTCTCAGAAATTTTCCTTCTCTTGACAAAATTACAAAATTACTTGACGACACAAACAACAGGGGATGGACACGGGACCAAAGTAGAGAAGAGCTTTGTGTTCCAGAAGCCAATGACTCTGAAACCAGGGAAGAACCATCTTTCAATCTTGGGTATGCATGTCGGTTTCCCGGTAAATAATCTTCCCACATTTCCCTTCTCCTTCCATTCTCCTTCTTTGTTTCGTATATTTGACACTCTTCTTCGTGTCGTTAAAGGATAGCGGACCGTACCTCGAACATAGACACGCCGGCATTCATACTGTATCGGTCCAGGGACTCAACACTGGAACTTTCGATCTAACTTCCAACAGATGGGGACACCAGGTCTAAGTTCAAGAAAAAAAACTTGATTCTAATTTACTTGATGCAAATTCTCCTAGCAAATGTACTCAAACATGCAAAAATAGTTTGAAGAACCTAGTTATTTGATACCGACAATTTTTGACAACTCAAGTTAAATTGTTCTAGTCAAGGCTACAACCTCTTAACATCTTAATCTAATGCTGCAGGTTGGGCTCATTGGTGAGAAGCAAGAAATCTACAATGAAGCTGGAATGAGTCGAGTCCAGTGGTCACCGGCACAGAAGGGCACTCCAGTCACCTGGTACAAGGTACGCGCTACAAAGACTACAGAAACTAGCTAGCTATGTATGCTAGCGTTCGAGACTCAACTAATTAAGTTATATTTGTGGCTTGAAATCTTTTTTGCAGAGGTATTTCGATGCTCCACGCGGACATGACCCTGTCGTTGCGGACTTGAGCACCATGGGCAAAGGCATGGTCTGGATCAATGGCGAGAACATTGGTCGGTACTGGATCTCCTACCTCTCCCCTCTCGGCAAGGCTTCCCAGCAAGTGTAAGATACTCAGATCACCCTTCAAACTAGGGATGCAGGAGTAGTAACAGTACTGGCATGCTCAGGGCCGGCCTGGAGGGTTGGGTTGTTCTATTCTGAGCTTATTGTCAGCTGGTCCTGGTGGTCATCCGTGATCATAATCTTTTGTGGGATCATGTTGAGCCTGAGGGTTGCCCAAGCTCCAAGTCTTATCCGGCTTACCCAGTGCTAGTCCTGGGCATGCTCGAAACGTTTTGTTGAATGCCTTATGTTTTTTTTTTTTACAGGTACCACATCCCGCGAGGTCTCCTGAAGCCCACCAACAATCTGATGGTGGTCTTCGAGGAGTCCGGCGGCAACCCGGAGGGCATCCTGGTCATGACGGTCAGGAGGGACAACATCTGCGCCTACGTTTCGGAGTACCACCCGGGGCACGTCAAGGCCTGGAGGAGGGAGAACAGCGAGATCCTCAAGGTCACGGACGTCAGCCCCCAAGCCCAGCTAACATGCCCTGAGAAGAAGGTCGTCAAGGCCATCGTCTTTGCCGACTTTGGCAACCCGGGCGGCATGTGCGGCAGCTTCACCAGAGGCAACTGCACTGCCCCCCAAACCAAGGCCATTGTAGAGAAGGTAAAGTATATATAGCACTTTTACCCAACTTGCATTCATTTATATCTACATAAAGGTTCGCAATATCGGTATCGGACTATTCCTATGAGTATCGGTATCGGCGATACCGGTAGTATCGGCGGTTTCGGATCAGAGTATCAGATTTTTTGGTATCGAAAAACAAATAATTATTAATAAATTATAACATTTAAAATATATATTTTATACATTTAGGCATAATTTTAAGTATTTCAAGTGTTATTTCTTAGTAGTTTTGAAATTAAAATGAAATAGTAGTCATCCTTACCGGTTGGTTTACATGCAATACATAAATTTTCTCCTTTTACATGCCTTTACAACCTTATTATGCTTCAACCATTGTTGATTTGACCCTCAATGACGGTATCGGTCAGTATCGGATCGGGACATGCCAAACCGTATCGGTATCGGTCATTATCGGATCGGAACGTGCCAAACGTATCGGCTGTATCGGATCGTTATCGGCCGATTCTTTAAACTATGCATATTAACACAATACCGAACTCGAGTGGCTCTTGTGGTTACCGTGGAGAGGTATGAGACATTGGCTGGGTGGCGAAAGATCAGTTGGATCGCGCCACGAGTGCGCGTGCACAAAGCCCCGTGCGTATCACCGGGCATCTAAAAGAAAAAAAAATCACAGACAATGTTGTATATGTTACTTAATTGTTGAACTGATGCATTTCTGTGTCTTGTCTTTGTGATCTAGACATGCTTGGGGAAGAGCTCCTGCAAACTGGAAGTGAACCCCGAGGCCTACGGCGCGGACCCGAATTGCCCCTGGAGCAGCAGAACCCTCGCAGTGGAGGCCAAATGCTCTAGCAAGACCAAGTCCCGTAACTGACTCGCTTACTCGTTATCAATGAGGTGTAACCGGTCAATGTATCAGGGAAGGGTTAGCCTTCAGAATTCATCCTTCGTCGTAAGCACCATGAATGTAATGATACTTTGTGATCAGACATATGATTCTTGTCTCAAGGATGTGCGTAGTTTCGTATAATCGATTGGAAAAATTGATAAAATTCGTAATGGCAATAATGAGAGAGAAAACACACTTCTCAAGCTGGAACATATATGTGATTCATATTCATGTCCATTTTGTTAACATAAACCGGAAAAATATCCGAGACCAAAGGATTTATAGACAAATCGATAGTCTTGCCTTCGTAGTAAGTACTGTCACGTGCTGAGTCCGTCCCACTGAATAGTTTATCCAATATGGGCTAGCTATATCTCTGCTTTTCTTTTACATTCTCATCGGGATACCTTTGTCGATGGCTCGCTAACCACTCATTTAAATTAAAAAAACTTAATGAGCTTGAATTGTCAGACAAACTTAAACTAATTAGCAAGTTTAATGATCTTCAATTGTAGGCAAGTTTAAGCTTAAATTTAGCTTGTTTATAAGCACGTGTGCCTTGTCGCAAACCCAAAGCGTAGTTGGTGAACTTAATATCTAATTGAAAATGTTTATTAGTGTAAGATACTTATATTATAATAACACTACACCAAAACTCTATAACATTGGTGAGAGCTAAGTGTTAATATCTGTATTATTCTAACACGTTTCCACAAGTCGAATGCAGACTTCATTTACCGAGAGCAGGATACATGCGACGCTACAATATTTCTTAATTCTCATAAAATGTGCGTAAGAGAAGATTCGCACGTATGTTGCTTTGTTACCATGTATGTTACTTGTTAAAGTCCCGCTCCTAGACTTTTCCCGTATGGGACTAGATACTAATAAACGCACAAAGTCGTTTACAAATAAATCTCAACATCAAATGGTCCAAGAGAATAGCTTGTAGCTACAATTGAGGGCCTATGACTAGTGGGGAGCGAAGAAACAGGAGATCTACGAAGTAGATTCCGACACCAAGATTTTTTATGAAATGTTCAAGGAGGATTTTTTTTGAGTAGTATGTTCTCCGAGCAATCCGCCGACAGGAAGAAGACGAGTTCATGACGTTGAAATAAGAAAATATGTCAGTCGATGATTATGACTCGAACTTCTCGATGCATGCAAAATTTGTCGGAGCCTTCCTGCCAAACAAGCAAGCATGGTAAGAACGCTTCCAGTAAGACCTGAATGGTGAACTTCGTAGGGACGTTATGAATCAAAGGTTCCAAATCTACCGAAAAACCTATGATGTCGCACTTGATAACGAACGATTCTTTGTCCGCATGTCGCAGCGGGCAGTGTCTGTCGTCTGCAACAATTTCAACAAACGTCCTAACGACGTGGGAGGATCTAGAGTGCAGAAGCATCCGAACACCTTCGAGAACCGGGATCCCTATTCCGGAGTACGTTGCAATAAATGCGGCAAGAATGGACACACAGGAGCCGACTGTCGTATGATAGGATGCTTCAAGTATGGTCAGCCGAATGTCGCCAGCGAGGTAGGTTGTTTCCAATATATGACCGCTTCAATTTTCTTCTGATTGATCGCAACACCTAAACAACATGTGCCTTGTCGAAATTGTCGATTTATGTTTCGTCAGGTAGATGAAATACAACTCTCTTCTCCGCACATTCGATAGTTGCATGGCAAGCACCCAACCAATCCATGCACAGAATTTATCATACTTCTTGATGTTCAGGACGATGACATCCATGTATAGCTTTCTTCCTTTGATGCAAATGTGGTCGTCCTAAAAAATTAAATTTGTAGGCATATAGACTCCCGATGGAGTGATAACACTAAAGTTCATATCTAGCAATTGTGTAGCTAATTTACTCTCTTTAGCAAATTCGGCAGATATAAAACTATACGTTGCACCCAAATCAAATAATACTCTAGCAAGTAAACTTTAATACAGTAATTGTTAGTCACGGGGCTTGATCAAAGATGGTAGACTCGATGTCGAGATCAGAGGTTCAACAAACGTACACCTTCTGATTATTATCGAGATCCAAGAGGAACTCTATAATATGAATCTGATTACAAAAGCAACAATAATCAGAAAGTAAATCTCACGTTCTTCCTTGCAATCGCAGTTGCAGACGGACAGAACTGAGTTACAACTCAGATGAAGGAGAAGAAAGAAGAAAGAAGAAGAGGAAAGACTCTTGCTGGGGTGATTAAGATCACCGTTGCTCAAAGCAAGATTCGCCCCACCACGATCTGCTTCCAGGAACCAGCAAGTTCACGAAGAACTTCTGGAACGCTCGTAAGTCAAAATTTGAGACTTGAACGGGCTTCCTGGACTTTACAGACTCCCTTAACTCTCTTCTTGGTGCATCTTTCAAAGGAGGCCAATGGGCTCTATTTATAGAGTGGAGTTGAGACTTCACCTCTTCTCCTATCCGATGTGGGACTAAAATACCAATACTCAAAAATAGAGTTTGATATTTTAGATCATCCCACAATCAGCATAGAAGTGTGCCAGTCCACGCCTACCCCCCGAACACTCCCGTGCATGCACGAGACATCCTGGAGTCCGTGTCCGAGTCCGAGTCCGCACAACAAAAATCAACTTGCATCCTTGTTGGATTTAATCATTTTTCCTTCTAGGAAAATACTCCCACATGGCACAAACTTGTGCCCCACTACACCTCATGTGCACACCTCAACACAAGCAATGCATTATATTGAGATACTCACCATTTGGTGTAGCCGATGTGGGACTATCTTTTCTAGTCCAAAGGCAAAAACACCAACAATCTCCCACATATCTCAATATATGGGTTGAGCGTTCCCCACAGTGACTGCCTATCATGCATTAGGAGAGATGTCGCTACGACTTGAATCTTTCCGCATAGGTTAAATAACAGCATGATACAAGAATGGACTAAGCCTTGAATTCTGCACCATAACTGCAATTCTTCCTACTCACATAATGGCATCACCTGTGCTTCTGGCTGTACATTGAAGGCCTGGTGCCAGCCTGATTTCAATGTATAATTTTTGGGCATCTACAAGTTTACCCTCAAGAGACGGCCTGATATCTCTGTCCATACACTATAGATGAGTTCTTTATAAAGAGTCATGGCATGAAGCATTGCGCTTCTTTGCGGTGCTACGCCGCTATGACATGGCTTAAAGCCGAGGCTTTACCCCACCTGGGTACCTCATTGTAGTGTCATACTACTGTAGCATGAGGTCACATGCCTCTTTGTAGTGCCAAACTACCCGACATGAAGCCTTGCGCTTCCGTACGGTGTTACGTCGCTATGACATGGCTCACAAAGTCGAGGCTTTACCCTACCTGGTACCTCTTCGTGGTGTCATGCCACTGTAACATGAAGACATCGTCCTCTTTGTAGTGCTGTCTATCTCTCTTTATTACGATTATCATACAGCATTAGGCTACCTGCCTATTTGCGGTGCTACTCCGCTGTGACTTGGCTTGCAAAGCCGAGGCATTACTCCTACCTGGGAACCTCATGGTGGAGTCACCCCACTGTAGCATGGAGTTACACTCCTTGTACACTACTAAAATCTGCTTAATTGGCGACGTAAATTTAGCGACGTTAAAAAGACATCGCTAAATTATGGACTTTAGTGACGTATAAATGAAACGTCGGTAAACGTCGCTACTAGCGACATAAATGGCGACGTGACGACGACGTATACTAGTTACGTGAGCTAGTCGTCGCTAAACGTCGCTAAAATGTCGCTAATTGCGACTGTTTTAGCGACGTTAATAGTAACGTCGCTAAAGTCTAACTAAATTAAATTTCCCCCCTCCCGAATTCATTTCCCCATCCATTTCACTCTCTCACTCTCTTCCTCCGGCTCTCTCGCTTTCACTCTCTCCGGCGCTCTCGCTCTCGCTCTCACTCTCTCCGACGACTCTCCTCTGGTACGTGACTCCCTCTCTCTCTCTCTCTCTATTTGTTGTTGGTAGTTGGGGGGGTACTGGTGGCTCGGGGGGAGGGGTAGGGGTGGTACGGGTGGTTGGGGGTGAGGAATGGTTGGGGGGTAGCTGGATGGGTGGGGCAGGAAGGGGTGATGGCAGCTGGGGGTGAGGGCGGTTAGGGTTAGGGTTCGGGTTAGGGTTAGGGGTGGGGTTAGGGTTAGGGAGGGGTGAGGGCGGTTAGGGTTAGGGTTCGGGTTAGGGTTAGGGGTGGTGTAGGGGTTGGAGGGGCTGGGGAGGGGAGGCTGGTGGGGGAGGGGTTAGGGATAGGGTTCGGGTTAGGGTTAGGGGTGGTGTAGGGGGGGAGGAGGGGTGCCGGGGGGGGAGAGGGTGGGGGGGCTGGGTCAGGGGCACCGATAGTGCCGAAAAAACTGATAATTTAGTAATAGTTATTTGTTTTCCGACACCGAAAATGTGATACTCCGATTCGAAACCACGTACCGATAGTGCCGATATTTGTTACACGTAGTTTTGTTGGTTGGTTAATTTATAACACGATAGTGCCGATATTTGTAACACGTACCGATAGTGTCGATATTTATAACACGTAGTTTCCTTGATCCCGATACTCATAGGAATGGTCCCGAGTCACGGCCGTAGTATGTAGTATATTCATTTTAGTTTGTAGTATATTCATTTTAGTTTTTAAGTTTTAGTTTTGAAGTTTATTCGTTTTAGTATGTAGTATGTAGTAGGAATGGTCTCGACTCATAGGAATGGTCCCGAGTCACGACCGTAGTATGTAGTATATTCGTTTTAGTTTTGAAGTTTATTCATATTTGCAGATATCTAGAAATGGCTATATCCATGTATCTGCTAGACCGTTCGTGGATGTACAACTGCATTCGAGATGACAGGTGCGACGTGCGAGATGAATACATCGTCGGAGTAGAACCATTCCTCCAATTCGCGAAGGCGTTTCCTCAATCCATGGATGGCGTGGACATTAAGTGCCCGTGTGCAAAATATCGGAACATGAAGTTTCAACCAGAATTGGATGTGACGTATCATTTATACACAAAGGGTTTCCTTCCGAATTACTACCAATGGACCGCACACGAAGAGCTTGTACCTTTAGCATTCCAAGCGGATCCTTATGTGGAGCCTTTTGTGGAGCATTATATGAATGTCTACAACCGAACTGGTGTCGACAACGAGTACGTGAACTTGGTCTTCGACGCTGCGGGGCCTAGTTTCGATCCATACAATTGTGACGCAGCTGAGGAGGCACCGAATGTCGGTGCCGCGAAGTTCATGAAGTTGCTGGAGAATACAAGGACTCCTTTATACCCTGGCTGTGAGAACCATTCACCGTTAGAGGTGATCACTCGGCTCTTGAGCATAAAGTCCGACTTTAACATGTCCCAAGAATGCTACAATAGAGTGCTCGAGTTGATTACCGATATCTTGCCGGAGGGTGCCAAGTTACCGAAAGACTTCTACCGCTCTAAGAGGATGGTGAGATCTCTCTGGATGGGATACGACAAGATCGATTGCTGTCAGAATGGATGCATGCTTTACTACAAAGATCACAAGGATGCAGAAGTGTACGAATTCTGTGGTGCTGATCGCTACAAGCCAACTGCTGCAGGCAAGTCTAGAAGACCGACTGCTTCAATGCACTACATGTCGTTGACGCCGCGGTTGCAGAGATTGTTCATGGTGAAAGAGATTGCCGAAAATATGAGTTGGCACAAGCGACAACAACCGAAGGAGTGTTGGATCACCCATCTGATGGAGAAGCGTGGAAGCACTTCGATCGAGCATATCCTAATTTCGCTTCTGATGCGCGTAATGTAAGGTTGGGGCTCTGCTCTGATGGTTTCACCCCATTTGGCCTTTCAGGCTCCCAATATTCATGCTGGCCGGTAATCCTCACTCCGTACAACCTACCGCCTTGGATGTGCATGAAGACACATTACATGTTCTTAACTATTATCATCCCCGGTCTGAACAACCCGAAGAGGAACATCGACGTGTACTTACAGCCGTTGATAGATGAGCTGAAGCAGCTATGGAAAACAGGGGCGTACACGTATGATGCTTTGAAAAAATAGAATTTTTAGATGCGGGCAGCACTAATGTGGACAATCAACGACTTTTCGACATATGGAATGTTATCTGGATGGAGCACTCATGGTCGAATTTTATGTCCGTATTGCATGGACCACACTAAGGCTTTTCGTTTGAGACACGGAGGAAAGCCATGTTTCTTTGATTGTCACCGGCAGTTCTTGCCGAAAGACCATCCGTACCGTAGGAACAGAACTGCATTCCGTACCGGAGCTATGGAGAAGGGCAATCCACCGCCAATGTGGTCCGGAAAGGACACATGGGAGCAAGTAAAAAAAATCCCAAGTGCTATTGAAGATCCTACAACGAGCAGCCATTGCGAGGGAATTGGCGAAGATCATAACTGGACCAAAAGGAGTATATTCTGGGATCTGCCATATTTGAGCACAAATCTGATTAGACATAACCTTGACGTCATGCATATCGAGAAGAACGTGTTTGATAACATAATTAATACTGTAATGGACGTCAAGGGAAAGACAAAAGACAATCAGAAGGCTAGATTGGACTTAGCCAAAATATACAGACGCCCTACATTGCACATGATAGACAACGGGAAGGGAAAGCTTTTGCGACCTAAGGCAATCTACTCGCTGGACAAGGAAGACAAAGTGAGACTTTGTAGATGAATCCAGGACTTGAAATTTCTGGACGAAAACGTCTCCAATCTAAGAAGATGTGTCAACATAAAGGAGTTTAAACTTACAGGAATGAAGAGCCACGATTGTCACGTATTCATGGAAAGGTTAATTCCTGTTGCATTTCGAGAATTATTACCGCCGGTAGTCTGGGATCCATTAACAATGCTTAGCATATTCTTCAGAGATCTTTGTTCTTGCAAGTTGCTCGTCGATCGTTTAGAGAAGCAAGAGAATGACATTGTGGTAATACTTTGCAAACTTGAGAGAGTTTTTCCTCCTGCATTCTTCGACTCAATGGAGCATTTGCCGATTCATCTTATCTATGAGGCTCTTGTTGTCGGACCTGTCGGGTATCGTTGGATGTACCCGTTCGAGCGACAGTTGAACCACCTCAAGAGGAAGGTGAAAAATAAGACACGGGTGGAGGGTTCTATTTGTGAAGCATATGTCCTTGAGGAGATTTCAAACTTCTGTTTCATGTATTTTTAGTCTCATATTGCTACAAACAGAACAAGGGCTCCCAGAAATGACGACGGCTATAAAGTTGGTATGGAGGCAAAACTGAAAGTATTTACTGCCTACGGAAAACCATCTGGTAAAATGAAAAAAAGATATCTAAATGACGACGAGGTTAGCGCTGCAATGTTATATGTATTGTTCAACTGTGACGAGAAAGAAATGGACAAGCTAGAGAGGTAAGTAAAATTATTTCGCGTGCTTCGTTGCTTCTGAATATAACTAATATACCTATGCTTCGTTGCTTTTCAGCATGTTTAAGGATGAGGTAACGTCCAACAATCCGTACGCAACCGAGGAGGAAGTAGAACGGCAAATGAGACTTCATTTTCCTTTTTGGTTGAGAGCATATGTACGGACGTAGTCATAATTTACTTTTTCTGTACATTTATACTTGCACATAATAATTAAGTTAGCATCGTTTCTATGGTATTTAGGTTGATCGTCCCGAGGCAATCATTGAGAATGAGTATATTAAAACTCTAGCCAAGAGGCAATTTATCAAGTGAAAACCTGGCCAAGTTACTGCGTAAATGGTTTCAGGTTCAAGTCAACAAATGCTCGAATAAGAGACGACTTCTTGGATTTGGATTCTACGAAGAATAGCTGTTTGTGCATAAAATCTTCAAACTACAAAGACGTCAACCCAGGCAATGACTTCTTTGGCATCTTACGGGAGATTGTGGAACCGACATACAATTATGCTATAGAACCTTGTAAGATCGTCTTGTTCAGATGTGACTGGTTCGATCCGATCCAGGGTCGAGGTTGGAGAGTTGACAAACATGGTCTTGTTGACATAAATTATCGCCGTCGATATCAAGCTTATGAGCCGTTTGTTCTAGCAAGCCAGGCTCAGCTAGTTTACTTTACCAGCTATCCAAAACGAGGAGCCGGAAGATCAGATTGGTGGGCAGTCTGTAAGACTAAAGCTCGGAATACCTTCGATGTCGACGAGATAGCTTATCAGGAAGACAAACTACCTCTTATTACAAATATTGTCGATGTGGACTCAACGGAAGTTCCTCATGATATGTTTCATCAATTGGAAGAGGTAGAAGTATCAGAAGAGGAAGAAGAAGTTGATAGAAGTGAAGAGGAATAGGAAGAGGAAGAGGAAGAGGAAGAGGAAGAGGAATCAGAACAAGATGAATTTTCAGAAGAGGATTGAATATGTTTAATTTTCAGATGTAGTATGGTTTACTTTTGTTTTTTTTAGATGTAGTATGGTTTACTTTTATTTTAGCAACGTTAATAAGCGACGTTTTCAGATGTAGTATGGTTTACTTATATTTTTTTCAGATATAGTATGGTTTACTTAGCGACATTCCCTGGCTGTAGTATGGTATACTTTTGTTTTTTTAAGATGTAGTATGGTATACTTCTGTATTTTTTCAGATATGGGTCGACGTGGATCATTTGGTTCCGGTCCTGGTGGGAGTCGACGAGCCCGATCGTCTCCATCTACCACTCCTACCGACTCCTCATCCCTCCGCACTCCACCATACACTAGCGGTCTAGTCGTCGACAGTGCCTCCATATCCGGCTCTAGCAGTTCGAGGCTAGGGCCTTCTTCTTCTACGCAGCCAGTACCGTCGAGTATTCCAGAGGTCGACCCCACTATTGAGGAGCAGGTCGAGGCCCACGTCGAGGTCGAGGACGATGGCGAGGCCCACGCCGAGAGCGAGGACAAGGCCGAGAGGCAGGCTGCGGGCAGGAGCAGAGGCAGGGACAGGGGCAGGGGCAGGGGACGGGGCAGGGGCATAGTGCAGCTCCAATCTGAGACAGATCCTCCGTGTCGCCCAGAGGGGGATCTGAGGTTGGAGATTTTGGCCTGTACTCGGACCAGGCGGTAAGTAAAATTGTTGTATTTAATTTGTTTAAATTTATTATAAACTTGTTTAATAAATTTTAATTTCTATTTTACAGGTATTATCCCTCCTCCATACACCGGGCGCTGGGTACATTCCTGTAACAGAACTACGGGGGGCCCTGGATCAACTGGAGGGATGTCCCTGCCGACAGGAAGGCCTTCTGGTTTGAGCACTTTTTGGTACGTAAAAGTTTATTTCCTTTTAACATTTAGTATGTTATGTTATAACTTATGTACTTCTATGATTTTTTCAGCGGACTTACTTCTTCCCTCCCCACCGCGCCGTTGCTATCGAGGCTATATTTTCTACCGTCGCCAGCAAGCTTATTAGGGACGCAATCACCGACCAAAAGGATCGCGACCGCCGAGGATTGCCTATTCAGGGTTGGATCTCTGCCGCCGACTGGACGGTATTGAAGAGGAGATTCGATGAGGAAGCCTACAAGGAGAAGTCCGCAAAGTCTAAAAGAGCGCGACAGGCGGGGTCGTAGTGGTGTGGTGGATCAAGGTCCATCATGGATTTCTTCACCCATATGGTACGTATCTCGCCGTATACCCATAATTAATATTTTACAGTAATATATTTCTTTCAACTTAACTGACAAATCATATAATAATTTCGTAACAGGTTGAATCGGGAGAAGACCAGAATATGGTGACCTTGTTCCTAGCCACGCACAAGAAGGGGGAGCTGTTCGTAGACAACAAGGCCCGGGACACCTACGTAAGTTTTACTTAATGCTAGTTCATTAATATTAATTTTTAGTTACGTAGAAAAATCATATAGATGTTATTTCTAGGCCGATTTTTAGAAGTTATACTTAATGCTAGTGCATTAGTATATTAATCTTTAGCGACCACATGAGAATTCATATAGATATTATTTCTAGGCCGAGTTTTTGAGGCTTAGGAAGGCCGGGCCGACACGGGAGGAGGGAGCTGGTGCTAGCACTTCCCAGCAGCCCCCGACCGCGGCTCAGTCAGATGACGAGATGTGGATGAGGGCCGTTGGTGGCATGCATAGGGGTACGTACTATGGTACGGGCTCCTATGGTGCCTTCATTGCGTCACAGTCCTCTGCGACCGCCACTAGTGTGCCCAGCCCCGCACAGACTGAGGAGTCGATCCGCCAGCAGGAGAGTGACGTCCTTGCGCAGATCGCAGCTCTGCGTGACGAGATACTGGAGAGGATGGGGGTACCGCATAAAGATGATTCTGCGCTCATCTCACGCTTTGAGAGGCTGGAGGAGACTACGGAGGCGTTGCAACAGATGACCCGTGCTACGCAGGAGGCTACGCAGCGGTTGACCGAGCAGATACAGCATTTCTAGGAGATGGCAGCAGAGCGACCATCTGCTGGTACGTCGGGAGCATCGTCTACATCCGGTGGTGCATGGGAGGACATGCTCGCCTACCTGTTGTCACCGGAGGAGTATCAGACGATCCTGACGTTGCGACGACAGTCATCTGGTGGCGCTCCTCCTCCAGCACCGGGTCCAGCTTCAGGCGATCAGTAGTTGAGAATATTGAGTTTGTACTGTACTACATTTTTCACTTTGTACGTATTTGGAGATATTCAGCTTTTTCGTTGAGGATATTGAGTTTGTACGTATTTGCGGATATTGATTTGGTTTGTTCAGGATATTATATATTGACATTGTTTGTTGCGGATAGTATTTTTTCTTTATATTTTTTGTATATTCTGGAATGTATTGTGCATGCCGGTGTTGAGTGTTCCACCGAGGGGGTCGGTGAACCCAGGGATTGGATTCTGTATTTTGTGTGTTGTATTCTGTATTTTGGCTCAGGCTCCAGGTCCATTTGCATTCTGGAACCTATTTTTTATAATTTTTTTAATTTAACGACGTTTTTAGCGACGTTAATATTCGTCGCTACATTTTAGCGACGTTAATAAATGTCGCTACTAGCGTCGCTAAATGCTGACGTGGCAACACGTGGCACCAAATCTGATGTCAGCTCATCGTCGCTAAAACGTCGCAAAAATGTCGCTAAAAGGCGACCAAATCCTGACGTCGCCATATACGTCGCTAATTAGCGTCAATGAAGAAATGTCGCAGATAACGTCGCTAATTAGCGACGTTATTGACGTCGCTAAATAACGTTGCCCGAGCGATATTTTGCGACGTTTTCTCGTTTAGCGACACGTATTTTTCCGTCGTTCATGAAACGTCGCCAAAAACGTCGCTACATTCTCTTAGCGACGTTTTCGTCGAGTATAGCGACGTTTTCTAACGTCGGTAATCTGACAAATTTTTGTAGTGGTAGTGCTGCGCTACCGTGCTTCCTGTAAAGCACTCCAGGCATTCACTCTGCCGGAGAACTCATTAAGGCATTTAAGCCAACCTTCCCACAGGATCCGTTTTCCGCAGAAAAAAATAGTAGACAACAGTGGTTGTAGGTCCGTAACCTCTCCATGTTATAGAGGACAAGTACCCACCGTTCCTGATATTCTTCTGGTTAATAGTCCTCCCTTGAACCAAAAGCTAGATGCCTAGTAGATTTCTCTTTGAACTAATAGCATAAAACTTTATGGTAGGAATGTAATAACACAATATCAGAATGCCTTCAAGCCCATTTTACAAGCTGTGTCATCGACCAGCTGGCGCTCGAGGCCCTTGGTGAATAGATCCGCCAGGTTCTCCTGACTCCGAACATCAATCACTGCAATGACACCTCTGTTGATGAGATCGTTCACTGCCCTGTGCTTCAACCGCACAGTTCTCTTCTTTCCGTTGAAGAGATCATTCGATCCCACCGCTGCAGTCGCCTGGTTGTCATAGTATATCAGAATTGCTGGTATCTGCGCCCCAACCACTGGAAGATCATACATGAGCTCCCGAAGCCACTCTGTTTTATCTGCTGCGGTATTAAGTGTAAAGAACTCAGATTCCATAGATGATCGCGAGAGCATAGTCTGCTTCTTCGACTTCCACGATATTGCATCTCCACCCATTGTGAAAACGTATCTACTTGTGGACCTCTCGCTCTCCACTTCTGAGCACCAACTGGCATCACTGAAGCCTTCTACTACCGACAGATCTCCGCGGTAGTACAGTGCATATGTCTGAGTCTTCTTGAGATATCTCATAACCCGCTTCACAGCTTTCCAGTGCTCAACGCCTGGATTGCTAGTGAATCGACTCAGCATTCCCACAGCGAAAGCTATGTCAGGCCTAGTGGCAGTAGTAGCATACATCAAACTCCCGATGACGCTAGCATACTCCAACTGTCTGACACTTTCCTTCGAGTTTGTCTCCAGCTTCTGATCATCCCGGTACGGCATATCGATTAAAGGAAGATCATGATACCCGTATCGAGTGAGCATCTTCTCAATGTAATGAGATTGTGACAGCGCTAATCCAGTATCTGTCCGGATGATCTTGAGTCCCAAGATAACATCAGCATCCCCCAAGTTCTTCATACTGAACTTCGTCGAGAGGAACTTCTTTGTCTCCGTGACACAGCTTATATCCGTACCTAGGATTAGCATGTCATCTACGTATAGACAAACGATGACTCCTCTTCCGTCAGCAAACTTCGTATAGACGCACTTGTCTGTTTCACTGACCCTGTAGCCATTTGACCTTATGACTTTGTCAAACTTCTCATGCCACATTTTGGGAGCTTGTTTTAAACCGTACAGAGATTTTACCAACTTACAGACTTTGTCTTCAAGACCTTTGACAACAAACCCTTCTGGTTGTTGCATGTAGATCTCTTCGGTCAGCTCGCCATTCAGGAATACCGTTTTTACATCCATTTGATGTATCACCATCTTATGTGTCACGCCCCAGTACCAGAATACTGAGACGGACTAGGCCAGCTACACCGTATGAGATATATAAACGTCATATGGCGATCGTGGCTGTCAAGAGACAAGGGGGTGCATGCTACAATTAGGTCTCCTATGGTCCCACAGAGCATCTATGTCTCAATCAATCAAAACAAGAAGCAGTAAATAATGATCATATAAGACAAAGCAGTAAGGCGTCCCCGACGCTTCATCAAAATGATTCATGAGTCTAGCTATACAAAATGATGAGCTAGTTCCGAGAGTCAATAGTACATAACTATAGTCAGCTGCAGTTTGATTTAATTACAATTATGCAAAGGAAACTAATGTCCAGAACTGCCGGCTAAACAAGTGCCGGTGGCTAAATGCCAAGTACAAAATATAAGATATCAGAGCAGTGAAGAAGAAACCCACTCATGGTCCCTGGCGCCCATACTCCTGGTGTGCACCATTGTTCGGGTGGAAGGCTGGATCCTCTGAGGCTGCTACGAGATCTGGCCAAACAAAACCAGCGGGGTCAGGCCCCGAATAGCAAGTACCACAAGGGAGCACAAAAGAGTGAGATAAATCCAATGAGTTAAATAAGACCTGATTCACGAGTTATAGGCTTATACCATATCATCGAGACAATAAGACACCCTTACAACCAAACAAGGACAAACAGTGCCAATATCGTGCCGAGATAAGATATATCCTATAGCCATGGGCAGGTAAAAGGGCTTCTGATCGCGACTTCGGTCCATAGCCCATCGCAGCACAATAGCCCAACCCAACAACCAAACAAGGACATGGGTTGGACCACGCACCACGATAGTCCATGTTCCTCAGTTGCTAACAGAAGAAAACATATCACAAAACAAGTCAGCTTACAAGCGGCCAATCAATCCTACGGCTTTCTATGATTTGTCTGGGTTGTCCTAGTAATGCAATATATAGGAATCCTCAGTTCGTGTCAACCCAGCAGGGCTAGCCAAACCATATAATATACATATACACATAGCACTTTGATTATGCACCGGTCCCCCGTAAGGCCACCGTGCTAAAACATATAACACATAGCACGTAGGAGTCGGATATAGTCATCCACTATAGGCGGATGAAACTGTATCCGTGGCGGCCAACCCGACACGTCAGGACAGGACTTGGGGTGGCCAGTATGACACGATCTCGAGATTCTTTCCACCCAATGCATCTACCAAATTTGAGTTGCTTAGATTAACCCTATCTTGATATAGAATTACATGTAGTGGTCACATGGTTATCCTTCTATATGTCATACCATAGTACGCGTACCCTAAGTATGAATCCACATCGGCCCGATCTAGATCCATGCTTAGTGTAATGCTTCAAACAACAATCAACATACCACGACACTATTACTGACCAATTACCATAACTGTACTGGAAGGTACACATGTATTGACATATAACACGAATGATCACTTAGCACGTAGAGTCACACCTCAGTGCACTCATTAAATAGCACCGTAGTGCATACTAATATTGTATCTCAATACACACTTAGAAGATGTACCAGCACGTATACAGGTAATCAGGTCAGGAACATGGTCAAGTCAGGAAGTCACTCGGACTCCTCGTGACATAAAAGTCATATATGAATTCTGGTTAAAGTGAGACATGAGGACCCTTGAAGCCAATACAAAGATCTACAACTTTCATATTTTGAGTTTTTCAAGATTCTAGCTACAAAACAACTTAAACAGGCAAAAACAGCGAAATAGAGCAATTCCGGCACATGGAATTTCTGCACCATCGGCGCGTGGGATTCCTGCACAAATCGGCGCGTGGGATTCCTGCACAAATCGGTACGTAGGATTCCTGCACAAATCGACGCGTGGGATTCCTGCACCAATCGGCGCATGGAATTCCTGCACAAATCGGCGCGTGGGATTCCGGCACAAATCGGCGCGTAGGATTCCTGTACAAATCGGCGTATGGAATTCCTGCACCAATCGGCGCGTGGGATTCATGCACAAATCGGCGCGTGGGATTCCTGCACCAATCGGCGAGTGGGATTCCTGCACAAATCGACGCGTGGGATTCCTACACCAATCGGCACGTGGAATTCCTGCACAAATCGGCGCGTGGGATTCCTGCACCATCGGCGCGTGGGATTTCTGCACCATCGGCGCGTGGGATTCCTACGCGCATGACACGCTCGGAGTTAAGGGATGCGTTGCCGGGACTTCACAGCGCATGGCCTCCTGGCACATGGCCTCCCGGGCGCATGGGGGTCATCGTCCCCAAACAGCAAGTTCAGCCATGAAAGTTCCGAAAACTTGCCATGGCCATAACTTCCTCATCAGAAGTCGAAATCAAGTGAAACAAAAGCCAAAACTGAATGAAATTGAATTCTCTACAACATAGAACCATTAGTTTTCGAAAACAACCAAGTTTGATAGATCAAAACCATAGAAATCCATAAAACCCTAGTTATAGAAATTTAGATCTACACCAAACTAGCCATTAAAATAAAAAAAACTCCAAGAACTAAACTTGTAGAGAATGAAAAGAAGAACAATATAGACAAATAATATCTAAGAAAAATCAAGAAACAAAAAATGTAAGAATCTCTCCATTTGGTGCAAGATGTACTTGCCTAAATGTTGTTTGAGCAAAATAAATGAAAGAGTGAATGAGGAGAGAGAGAGAGAGAGTGTGGAAGAGAATATATATAGGGGTTGGGTTGACTCAAAGAAACCCTAAGCTTAAGCATGCTCTTAACCATATGACTAATGACATATTAATTGCTACATGATACAACTAATTAAATTAATTAAATAAAATCCTAACAACAACACGGTTCAGAAATCCTATCATCGAAATAGTGAACCACGCCTACAACCAGACAAGGACAAGGGGTGGCACACTAATCCGCGATGAGATACTATTCCATGCCATGGCCAGTTACAAATACAGGATATATACAATAAAGATACAGGTGCCAGATACTATATACATGAAAAATTAAAAATTTACGTATTCCGGGAATGGGGAGTGACATCTCTACCCTTTTTAGAAAAATTTCGTCCTCGGAATTTCGATAAGGCTAGTCGAGCGCGCTCTCAGATCACGAAATACACTCATGACATATAGCAAGCACAATTATCAAACAACACATGACACATGAACAGTTTAAAAAAAGCAGGAATAATTAAGTAAGAGCACAAACAATAATCATACCCTAGAAGGAAATGATCGGAGACATACGAATAAAATATGCCTCTCAAGTCAGGTAGGAATTCATCCTCGAGGTCCTACACTGACAACCAAAGTGGACAAAGGTCAACGCTTGAGATAAGTCGGTACCAATGACTAAATCAAGAACGAGACTCTGCCCAGGACGTACTCTCGTAATCAAGACACATGATGAATATCACGTATCACATGATACGAGAGCAGATGAGTGAGACGAGAAAGTTGCCTTCACTCTTCGAATATAAAACTCAAGGAATTATAATAAATAATACTCAAAACTTACCCAAAATCTGACCGCCTTCAGCCAACCTCTGTTCTAATACTCCAAATTCTTTTTGCCTTTGTCCCTGCCTTCCCTGGCCCTGCTGTCCAACCTGATGTTGCACTTGTCGGTACATCTGAGCTTGCATCAGTAATGGGCGCTGGGCTAGTGGCCTCACTGCTAGTGCTGGCCCTTGATACGGTGCTACCTCTGGAGCTGGCAACGCCGGAAACCGTTGAGCTGGCCTTCCTGGCCTCTGCATCATAGGACAATTGGCAATCCTATGGTCTGGACTGCCACACCTCAAGTATAATCCATTAGCTGAACGACACACATCCCTAGTGTGCCCTCCCTTACCACAGTAAGTGCAACCCACTGGTACTTCTTGACGCTGCTGCTGGTTCCTCTGTTGCTGTTGTTGAACTGGTACAGTCACAATTGTCGTGACTGGTGCTGCATCACGAATACGGATGCCAGGTGCTGGTGCGAACGTCCGAGGTACTGTTCCTCCTCCAGCACTCTGCGTATGAGACCTCTTCTGGCCCCCAGTCCTTGCTGATAACCTTTGAATAGTAAGCTCGTACCTCCGAGCCGCTGTCAATACTGCATTGAATGTCTGGTAGTCGTATCCCTCGACCAGCTGCAAAATCTCTAGGTGAAGTCCCTGCTGGAACCTCATTGCTCTCTCTGGCTCTGTCGCCACCATCATCCGAGCAAACCTACTTAACCTGCAGAACTCTGCTGCATAACTATCCACTGTCTTACCAGCCTGCTTGAGACTGATAAACCTCTGCTGTAGCTCATACCGTGCTACCACGCCAAAGCACTTGACCTTGAATCTGGTACTGAAGCTATCCCAGGGAACATGACGCCTCATTCCAACCTCTTCCGATGCCCACCAATCGCGGGCGAGATCTTGAAGCAATAATCTAACTTGGTTAACCTTCTCTTCTGCTGGAACCTTTGCTGCGGTCAATATGGCCTCTGTATCCTGAAGCCAAGCATCCGCCGTGATGGCATCCTCCGTGCCGTCAAAATATCTCGGGTTAAGTCGACAAAACCTTTCGGACACTCCTGAATCATTCCTGACACTTCTCTCAAGGGCTAATTGCAACCCCTGATTCTGTAGCACATTCTGTTCTTGCTGTCGGGTTTGTTGTTGTTGTTGGGCTGCCGTCTGGCGTTGTTGGGCCTCCAATAACCCTCTAATAATCTGCAATAGTGCCGGCACATCTAGTGCTACTGGTACTACCGGCATCACTGGAGGTACGGGATCCTCTGGCCTCTGTAGCTCAATTGGCTCATGCTCGATAACGTTCTCGATGAAAATCTGTCCAGGTAGAGGGGCTACCCCTTGCTGATCTCCAACTGGTCCCTGATCTACTGGATTCTCTCCCATGCCGGCTCCTCCAATAGTTGAGAATGATGTGACCCTAAAAGAAAGGATACAAGGTATCAAAAGACAGGATGGAAAAGAATCGAGGATGACAATCAAGTTAGCAATCAAGGTAGAAGAAAGAGAAAATGAATCAGGAGATCAAGGGGAACATGTTTTGATTGAGACTCCTATAATCGCAACACCCCACAAGTCTGAAAAACAGACCTGCATGGGCCACCACTAAAACCTTGTCACGCCCAAGTACCAGAATACTGAGACGGACTAGGCCAGCTACACCGTATGAGGTATATAAACGTCATACGGTGATCGTGGCTGTCAAGAGACAAGGGGGTGCATGCTACAATCAGGTCTCCTATGGTCCCACAGAGCATCTATGTCTCAATCAATCAAAACAAGAAGCAGTAAATAATGATCATATAAGACAAAGCAGTAAGGCGTCCCCGACGCTTCATCAAAATGATTCATGAGTCTAGCTATACAAAATGATGAGCTAGTTCTGAGAGTCAATAGTACATAACTATAGTCAGCTGCAGTCTGATTTAATTACAATTATGCAAAGGAAACTAGTGTCCAGAACTGCCGGCTAAACAAGTGCCGGTGGCTAAATGCCAAGTACAAAATATAAGATATCAGAGCAGTGAAGAAGAAACCCACTCATGGTCCCTGGCGCCCATACTCCTGGTGTGCACCATTGTTCGGGTGGAAGGCTGGATCCTCTGGAGCTGCTACGAGATCTGGCCAAACAAAACCAGTGGGGTCAGGCCCCGAATAGCAAGTACCACAAGGGAGCACAAAAGAGTGAGATAAATCCAATGAGTTAAATAAGACCTGATTCACGAGTTATAGGCTTATACCATATCATCGAGACAATACGACACCCTTACAACCAAACAAGGACAAACGGTGCCAATATCGTGCCGAGATAAGATATATCCTATAGCCATGGGCAGGTAAAAGGGCTTCTGATCGCAACTTCGGTCCATAGCACATCGCAGCACAATAGCTCAACCCAACAACCAAACAAGGACATGGGTTGGACCACGCACCACGATAGTCCATGTTCCTCAGTTGCTAACAGAAGAAAACATATCACAAAATAAGTCAGCTTACAAGCGGCCAATCAATCCTATGGCTTTCTATGATTTGTTTGGGTTATCCCAATAATACAATATATAGGAATCCTCAGTTCGTGTCAACCCAGCAGGGCTAGCCAAACCATATAATATATATATACACATAGCACTTTGATTATGCACCGGTCCCCCGTAAGGCCACCGTGCTAAAACATATAACACATAGCACGTAGGAGTCGGATATATTCATCCACTATAGGCGGATGAAACTGTATCCGTGGCGGCCAACCCGACACGTCAGGACAGGACCTGGGGTGGCCAGTATGACACGATCTCGAGATTCTTCCCACCCAATGCATCTACCAAATTTGAGTTGCTTAGATTAACCCTATCTTGATATGGAATTACATGTCGTGGTCACATGGTCATCCTCCTATATGTCGTACCATAGTACGTGTACCCTAAGTATGAATCCACATCGGCCCGATCTAGATCCATGCTTAGTGTAATGCTTCAAACAACAATCAACATACCACGACATTATTACTGACCAATTACCATGACTGTACTGGAAGGTACACATGTATTGACATATAACACGAATGATCACTTAGCACGTAGAGTCACACCTCAGTGCACTCATTAAATAGCACCGCAGTGCATACTAATATTGTATCTCAATACACACTTAGAAGATGTACCAGCACATATACAGGTAATCAGGTCAGGAACATGGTCAAGTCAGGAAGTCACTCGAACTCCTCGTGACATAAAAGTTACATATGAATTCTGGTTAAAGTGAGACATGAGGACCCTTGAAACCGATACAAAGATCTACAACTTTTATATTTTGAGTTTTTCAAGATTCTAGCTACAAAACAACTTAAACAGGCAAAAACAGTAAAATAGAGCAATTCCGGCGCATGGAATTCCTGCACCATCGGCGCGTGGGATTCCTGCACAAATCGGCGCGTGGGATTCCTGCACCAATCGGCGCGTGGGATTCCTGCACAAATCGGCGCGTGGAATTCCTGCACAAATCGGCGCGTGGAATTCCTGCACCAATCGGCGCGTGGGATTTCTGCACCAATCGGTGCGTGGGATTCCTGCACAAATCGGCGCATGGGATTTCTGCACCATCGGCGCGTGGGATTCCTGCACCATTGGCGCGTGGGATTCTTACGCACATGACACGCTCGGAGTTAAGGGATGCGTTGCCGGGACTTCACACCGCATGGCCTCCCGGCGCATGGCCTCCCGGGCGCATGGGGGTCATCGTCCCCAAATAGCAAGTTCAGCCATAAAAGTTTCGAAAACTTGCCATGGCCATAACTTCCTCATCCGAAGTCGAAATCAAGCGAAACAAAAGCCAAAACTGAATGAAATTGAATTCTCTACAACATAGAACCATTAGTTTTCGAGAACAACCAAGTTTGATAGATCAAAACCTTGGAAATCCATAAAATCCTAGTTATGGAAACTTAGATCTACACCAAACTAGCCATTAAAATCAAAAAAAACTCCAAGAACTAAACTTGTAGAGAATGAAGAGAAGAACAATATAGACAAATAATATCTAAGAAAAATTAAGAAATGAAAAATGCAAGAATCTCTCCATTTGGTGCAAGATGTATTTGTCTAAATATTGTTTGAGCAAAATAAATGAAAGTGTGAATGAGGAGAGAGAGAGTGTAGAAGAGAATATATATAGGGGTTGGGTTGACTCAAAGCACTACTAAAATAACCCATATTAGCGACGTCAGGAGACGTCGCTAAAAATGGAAAATACGTCGCTAAAACAACTTAGCGACGTATTTAGCGACGAAAAACGGACGTCGCTTATATGCAAGTCGCAAATGGCAATTTAGTCGCCGAACGTGGCGTTCATTGTCGCTAGACATCGCTAAATGGAGCGACAGATAGCGACGTATCACTACGTCGCCAACGTTGCGACGTAAAGCGACCACTGGTGACGCTGTATAATTTATATATGATGACATGGCATGGCAACCACGTGGCATCTTAGCGACGTCTACAGACATATTAGCGACGGACAGTAGCGACGTCTAGTGACGTGACGTCACTATTTAGCGATGTATAGCGACTGCTATATTCCGTCGCAGGACGTCGCAGAACGTCGCTATATGTCGCAGATATTATAAAAAAAATTTAAAAAAATATAATTGATATTTTTGTTATGCTGTGTGTCTGTGTTTACAGTGTGTGTAAAGTGCAGTGTTCGAACCATCGACAGTTTCGCTTACTGTTCTATGTTTTATCTTGGATAGAAAGAGCAACAGTTCAGGGTGCACTTCTCAGAGCTTCCGCTTCACGTCCTTCACCTTCTCGGGAACCTTTACGACGTCCCGTGAAAGTGAAGGACGTGAAAATGAAGCTCTCAGAAGTGCACCCTGAACTGTTGTTATTTCTATCCAAGATAACACATACAACAGTAATCAAAACTGTCGATGGTTCCGAATACTGCATTTCACATTCACTATAAACACAGACACACATCATAACAAAAATACACAATATATTTTTTTAAAATTTCGGCAGCACCTCCTTTGTATATCAGATCATCGCTTATAACCCAGCGTAGGTATATTTGTCATCCCCGTCGCAGATATCACAAAGTAAATATCACAATAAAAACAGGAGGCAGTGCAAAGTAAATATCACAGACTTAAATCCTCACAAACATCCAATAGAGTCAAATAAAAATGGAAGATAAAAAGTCTCCCACCAAGTGTATAAACAACAGTTGTATGAATAAACAATTTGCCCATAGGGCCAATACATACAAGTCATAAAAAAACTAATAAAATCACTGTGGACCCCTGCCGCGCAACTGGGATAGAATGTAGTCATACTGCTCCTGGGTAAGCTGTACCGTAGGGGCAGTAGGAGGCAGTGCAATGTCTGGAGTCGGCGCCGGAGGCAGTGCAGTGTCTGGAGTCGGCGCCGTCGATGTACCGGAAGGACGTATCTGCTCCAGCTCTCGCAGTCGCTCACCATGCGCAGCAAGGGATCTCACCACCCTCTCAGTACTCGCCTCAAGCGAAGCCGAAACCTGAGTGAGTGAGGCAAACATACTCCTCTGCGATCCCTCTAGCTCGACCTGTCTACGCTCTGTGCGCTGCGTACTGAGCGTCTGCAAGCTGGCAGCTGTAGCCTGATGCAGAGTCATCAGCTCCTGTATACTGCGCTCGACCGCATCAAATCGACCGGTGACGATCGGAGGGTCGGATCGTCGCTCGACCGTATCAGAAATCTGCTGCTGTAACTCACGACGCAGCTCCTCGATCTGACGAAGGATATCCCCAACTCGTGACGACGCCTGCGAAGTCGGAGACTGCGCACTGACAGAGGAGGCCCGGGATGACTCCGTAGCCAAATACCCGCCGTAGGATCCTGTACCGTAGTACGTACCCTTCTGAAGACCGCCAACGACGGTCATCCAGAGCTCGTCCTGCGATGGAGCTGTAGGCAGCTGGGAGGAACTACCAGCCCCTCCCTCTGCTGGCGCACTAGCAGCAGCAGCCGCCTCCTGCTGTAGTCGAACAAACTCGGCCTAGAACATGTTTGCTAACGTGTAAGTGTTTGCTAAAGTCTATATTGATATCTATTTTCATATTTTCTAAGTTATAGTAAATTAATATAAAGAATAGAACGTAATATGCCTGCATTGCCCTCTCGTTAATAAACTCCCCAGCCCTCCGATGTGTGACCAGGAAGACGGTCACCATGTTCGGGTCCTCACCCTTTTTTACATGTTAAAATATATTATCTATTATTAGTATTAAACATTCTATATCGAACTATATATAAATTAATGTCCGTCAGAGAAAACGTACCAGACGACGAAAATGCTTCGTCATCGGAATGGAGCCACCACACCACTTACCGGCGCTCGACTGCGCCACCTTGGCCTTCTCAGACCGCTCCTAGTACCTGCGCTCGCTGAATCTAGCCTTCATCGCAGTCCACTGCTCTGGCGTAATCCAACCCTGGATCGGCTGTCCGGAGCGATCACGACGCTTCTGGTCGTCGATCGCATCACGGATGAGCTTGGCTGCGACGGCAGAAAATTGGCCCTCGATCCTCGCCGCCCGGTGTGGTAGATAGAAATAGGTCCTCTACAAGAAGTAAAATACAAAAGTTGTATAATATACACAAATGATTATTAAAATTTAAAAATAAATAAATTTTTTACCTTGAAGTGGGCGAACCAAAAGGCCTTCCTATCTGCGGGAGCATCTGAGTAGTTGAGCCAAGGCCCACCATAGTTCTGCCTCAGAAATTGCCCCAGCTGTCTCTGTACTACAGAAGGCCGATATCTATACAATAAAAAAATTTCATGAATATATATGTACATATAATCATTTGAGAAATATATATTAATTAATTAACTTACTTCATAGGCCCGTCCGTCCAAATCTCCATACGCGTCTCGCCCGGGGGAGCGCATGGAGGGTCGCTCTCACCTCCTGCCTGGGCAGGTTCAGTCTGATCGCCGGCCTCCATATGCTCGGCGTCGGCTGCCCCCATAGAGCCATCGACAGGAGGAATGTTGGACGGAGGATCGGGGATGCTGGACGACGAGGGATCAGAAAGGCTGGACGACGAGGGAGGAGTCGGCAACCTGCTGGAACTGCCCTGTCCCGGTAATGGACCGGGAACAGAACGGTACAATGGCGTACTCGGAGATGAGGATGAGGGTACGGAACTGCCGTCTCCATCCCCAGCCCGAGGCTGACAGGACTGGCTAATATATAATCCTCCGCGTCGTTCTCCTGGTCTAGTCATACCTGATAATAACATATGACAATAAAACAAAAATACATATTTATATGATAGACATCACAGATTTTTGAAAAATATCATGGTCACAGATAAAAGTGTCACTAAAGTGTCACAGATTTATTATTACAAAAATACATATTTATATGATAGACATCACAGATTTTAATCCTCTTCTGAAAATTCATCTAGTTCGTTTAGCTCATCTTCTTCTTTTTCTTCTTCCTCCTCTACATCTTCACTTTCATCTGCATCTTCCTCTTCATATAATTCTACTTCTTCTACACAATTAGATGTGTAATGAGGAACTTCCGTCGTGTCCACTTCTATAATATTTGTTATAAGAGGTAGTTCATCTTGTTGATAAGCTATATCGTCAACCTCAAAGGTATTTCTAGCTTTGGTCTTGCATACTGTCCACCTGTCCGACCTTGTTGTTCTCCGTTTAGGATAACTTGTGAAGTACACGAGCTGAGCCTGACTTGATAGGACAAATGATTCATAGGCTTGATATCGACACCGATAGTTTATATCAACAAGACCGTGCTTGTCTACTTTCCAACCCTGACCTTCAATCGGATCGAACCAATCACACCTGAATAACACAATCTTAGCAGGCTCTATTCCATAACTATATGTCAGCTCCACGATCTCCCGTAGTACGCCATAGAAATCGTTGCCCGTATCAACATCTTTATAGTTCGAAGATCTGATACACAAACAACTGTTTTTGGTGGAGTCGAGATCCACAAAGTTGTCTCTGATCGGGCAAGTTGTTGACTTGAACCTAAACCCATTAACACAGTAGCTTGGCCATATTTTTGCAGCATAAATTGGTCCCTTGGCTAGCGTTCTAATAGACTCATTCTCAAGGCTAGCGTTCTAATAGACTCATTCTCAAGCATAAATTGGTCCCTTGGCAGAAATTGCCGATGACAATCAAAGAAGCACGGTTTTCCTCCGTGTTTCAAGCGGAAAGCCTTACTACGGTCCATGCAATACGGACATGAGAGACGGCCATGAGTGCTCCATCCAGATAACATTCCATAGGCCGGAAAGTCGTTGATGGTCCACATAAGGGTTGTCTTCATCTGAAAATTCTGCTTCCTGGATACATCGTACGTGTTAGAGCCGACTTCCCATAACTGATTCAACTCATCTATCAAAGGCTGTAAGTACACGTCAATGTTCCTCTTGGGATTGTTCGGACCAGGAATTATAACGGTTAGAAACATGTACTGAGTCTTCATGCACATCCAAGGCGGTAGGTTATACGGAGTGACATTCACAGGCCAGCACGAATACTGGGATCCCGAAAGACCAAAAGGAGTAAAACTGTCAGAAGATAGTTCCAACCTGATATTACGCGGATCTGAAGCAAAATCAGGATACACTCGATCAAAGTGCTTCCACGCTTCTCCATCGGATGGGTGATCCAACACTCCTTCAATCTGTTCTCGCATGTGCCAACTCATATTTTCGGCCGTCTCTTTTACCATAAATAATCTTTGCAACCGTGACGTTAAAGGCAAGTAGTGCATTAAATCGGTCGGTCTTCTTGCACCGGTAGACCTTCCTGTACTAGTTGTCTTATAGCGATCAGCACCACAAAATCTGTACACATCTGCGTCCTTGTCGTCTTTGTAGTACAACATGTACCCATTGCGACAGGAATCAATTTTCTCGTATCCCATCCAGAGCGATCTCACCATCCTCTTAGACCGGTAGAAGTCTTTAGGCAACTTAGCACCCGTCGGCAAGATCTCTATAATCAACTCCAACACTCGATTGTAGCATTCTTGCGACATGTTAAAATCTGACTTAATGCTCAACAGTCTTGTAACCACCTCCAACGGTAAATGATCCTCACAACCAGGATACAATGGAGTTCTTGTATTCTCCAGTAACTCCATGAACTGTACAGCATCGGCGTTCGGTGCCTCCTCAGGTGCATCATGAACGAAACTAGGCCCCGCAGCGTCGAAAACCATGTTTACGCACCCGTCGTCGTATGCATGATTATCTGAAACAAAATTAGGTCCCGCATGCATATACGGCTCAACGTAAGGCTCCGGCTCTGATGCTAAAGACACAAGTTCTCCGTGTGCGGTCCACTGATAGTAATTAGGCATAAAACCCCTCGAGTACAAATGATATGTCACTTCCACTTCTGGATAATATTTCACGTTATGACATTTCACACACGGACACTTAATTTTGGTGCCGTCCATGTACTGAGAGAACGCCTTAGCAAACTGCAGGAACTGCTCTACTCCCGCTATGTATTCATCCCGCACACCACACATATCATCAGGACGACGATTGTACATCCATGAACGATTCCGCAAGTAGTAATTCATATCCATTTGGAAATAATTCTGCAAAGATGGACACACATTATCCAACAGGCACAAATTCATATATTATGTCTTATTATGGGTCAAACTAAGTTGTACTAAGTCAAACAAAGTCAAACAAGGTCAAGCTAAGTCAAACAAAGTCAAACAAGGTCAAACTAGGTCAAGGGTTGACCTACAGTTGACTTTGTCAACTCTTAGTCCAATCTAGGTCAGAATAGTCAACCTTAGTCAACCTACGGCCGATACCGATACGGTTTGGCATGTTTCGATCCGATACAGACCGATACCAAATATTGATCGATACCGACATTGGGGGTCTTTGTTCCGGTCAATTCGGTAAAACCAATCGGTAAGGGTGACTACTATTTCATATAATTTCAAAACTACTAAGAAATAACGCTGAAATACTTAAAATTATGCCTAAATGTATAAAATATATGTTTTTAAATGTAAATAATTTATTAATAATTATTTATTTTCCGATACCAAAGTCCGATACTCCGATACGATACCGCCGATACTACCGATATCGCCGATACCAATACTCATAGGAATAGTCTGATACCAATTCCGATACCGATATTGTGAACCTTGGGTATATATCGTCAATATTTCAGATTCTTAAAATGAATTTCAAATGGATTTTGGATTGTATATATATATGTGTATTTGTGTGTATATCATGGTGTGAGGCCCGCCTCACTGTATCAGTATTTTATACGGATACATATTTATTTGAGCTGTATTTCGTATTTCCTGAATTTTGAGAATATTTAAAGTTGCTGAATTGTCATTGTACGGATTTCTGACAATTGTCGGGTGACCCGTATACTGGCTTGTTTTATTTATTTTGGTATGAATCATGACTTGGTTTTAATTTGATTTGACTTGGTTTTATTGGTTTGGTTTAACATGGTTTGGTTTGGCTTAGACTTGGTTTGGTTTAGTTGGTTCCTTATGAGAGAGGTGTATGGTTTAGATTGAGTGGAGAGGAATGAATGGTGGAGATTGCTTGGGCTTGTTATATAAGCCACCTACCACTCTCTCTCCTCCATTATTCATTTTCATTTTCCATCTTCATCTTCTTCTTTCCTTCTTCACCAAGGAGGAGAGGCAAGTACACCTTGCCGAACCTTGAACAAATTTACTTTTGATTGTTCCATCTTCTTCCTTGCATGATTCTAAGCATGTTTAGAACTTGGAGTTTTTGATTTTACCGGGTAGATTCTTGTAGATCTAAGTTTATATTATTTTTGATTTTCTTGGGTTTTGATCTACCAAACTTACTTGTTTACGAAAAACTAGTGGTTCCATGTTGTAGAAAATTTAATTTCATGCAGATTTGGCTTTTGTTTCGCTTGATTTCGACTCCGAATGAGGAAGTTATGGCCATTACAAGTTTTCAGAACTTTCATGGCTGAACTTGCTGTTTGGGGACGATGAACCTCATGCGCCCGGGAGGCCATGCGCCGGGAGGCCATGCGCCGGGAGGCCATGCGCCGTGAAGTCCCGGCAACGCATTCCTTAACTCCGAGCGTGTCATGCGTATAGGTTTCCTACGCGCATGTACTGAAGACGCAACGTGAGTTTCCCATGCGCTGATTTGTGCAGGAATCCCATACGCCGATGTAGGATGTGGAAAATTATGACACGCTGTCATACGCTCAAGGCCATACGCTTATCAAAAGCCATACGCTTAGTGGATATTTTATTATTTCTTCTTAAAGTGGCAGCACAACATATATTAAATGAAGAATGAATCTGACATCTCGTCTTTCGTGCAAAGATAGTTGTCATGAAAAGAGCAACCGTCGTATATGTATTCGAAGAGCCGGTTTTATCTTTTGCGAGGACAGCTCAGCATGTCTCATAAATGTAAAAGCCATCATTACTGTCAGTTTTGACAGTCTGTCAGCCGTCATATCTGCAGTCACGACGCTCGAAAAAATCTTTTGACAGTTATTTGAAGATATGGCGTATCAGAGAAGATTGATGATGGCCACGTGGCCATTTCTTCAGTGAGCGTATGAAGTCTATACGACTCCTTCCTTCTTCAGTGAGCGTATGAAGTCTATACGACTTCTTCCTTCTTCATTGAGCATAGGAAGTTTATACGACTCCTTCCTTCTCCAGTAAGCGTATGAAGTCTATACGACTCCTTCCTCATCAAGTGAGCGTACGACTCCTTTCTTCACCAGTAAGCGTATCAGCTTTATTTTGTTTCTACATCATCCAAGTCAGCGTATAACTCTCCTTCAACGAGGCAGCGTATTACAGCAACCATATCCAGGATTACAGTCAACACACGTTCTCACGTGTCCTATACCCAGTTATCCACTTCTCTAGAAGTTATGCAATGTGGCATCCATGCCATCAATCTCTCCTGAACATGCTCCACTACTTTCAACCGCATGCTAATGTGTCTCCATCAGAATTAGCCACGCGTCCCTGCAGTTATGCACACGTCAAGTAACTACCTGAGCGTATGCTTAAGGACAGTTATCCTGAACTCTATAAAAAAAGAGTTTCTTCATCTTCATCAGACACTACAGTCAATTTCAGAGAGAACAGAGAGATTGCCCAGTTGCTGTCCAAGTTTTTCAAAGTTCGAGTATTCTTCATCGCATCGTCCAAGGGATAAAGTAATCGTCTTCTAGATTAGATTCCTACAGTTGTAATTTTTTCAGATACAAAATAAATAAAGTGAATTTATTTATGGAAAACAGCCTATTCGTGCAGGAATCTTATGCGCCGATTCGTGCAGGAATCTCATGTGCCGATTTGTGCAGGAATCCTATGCGCCGATTCGTGCAAGAATCTCATGCGCCGATTTGTGCAGGAATCCCATGCGCCGATTCGTACAGGAATCTCATGCGCCGATTCGTGCAGGAATCTTATGCGCCGATTGCGCATGAATCTCATGCGCCGATTGTGCAGGAATCCCAAGCGCCGAAATTGCTCTATTTCGCTGTTTTGCATGTTTAAGTTGTTTTGTAGCTAGAATCTTGAAAAACTCAAAACATGAAAGTTGTAGATCTTTTTCTTGGCTTCAAGAATATGTTACTAGTTATTTTATGCAAGTTTCTCTCATTCATGATAATGTAAGGATAGAACACGATAGTGGCCTGTTAAGGCGCACTCTTGACAAGTACCAAGTGGACATGACATGACCTGATAGTGGCCCGCCGTGGCGCACTCCTGACAAGAAAACCTGACATGATATATCCTGATATGCTATTGCGACGGCTAACATGACATGACATGACATGACTTGACAAGTATGAATAACCTGGACACCGTGGACGATTGTGCTTGTGCAAATAAACCAGTCCTGTCTTGCATCATGTCTAGGACAGGGACTCCTGAGTACCACGGTCAGGAGTACCTACTGAAATGGACTAAGATCAATAACTAGAATTATACAGTAGTCATGAAGAGATTTTCCAGCTACAGGCAATTCCGTTATCTGGGCGCCCCACTTGGGATCTGTAGCCTGCCGTCGAGTAGGGCACATTTCCAGCACACTGTCATGTGTTGTACCCTCTAAGTCACCTAAGGGTACATGCATTTCCTGGACGATGTACCCACTTGAATTCAATCCCTAATTGCGTCCAGATAGCCTGGATGGTCTGCAGGGCTTGTGGCTGTAGAATAATCTCACTGCATCTTGCTAGTAATTAGGCCTGTGATAACCCTAGTTAGTTAAAGTATCGACCCGTACTTATTGCTTGGCCGTGAATGTTGGATGGAGTTCGATCAGTCTAGTCTTGTCTTGATCTTGTACTTGATTGTTACATGTCCTGATTTCTTACTTTATCTTGCCGATAAATGGTGGGAGAAACCAAGTTCTGTTCAGACGAAGGGTTACAACCCCGGTCCTTGTTTGGTTTACGGGTTGTAACCTGGTTATCTGAATAGTCCCATGGTTATCTCATCGTATATCACCTTCCCAGTCTAAGTCTTATTTAGATCCAGTTCCTAATTATTTCCAGGATAATGATTGCAATGATTGTCACTCTAATGTATTGTACTCTGTATTGTCACTCCCTGTTTGTCACTCTCTGAGTGTCACTTAATGATTGTCACCTTTAGCAATAAATGATTAGAGACCAAGTTCTGTTCAGGCGAAGGGTTACAACCTCGGTCCTTGTTTGGTTTAAGGGTTGTAACCTGGCTTCCGGAATAGTACTTTCGTCCTCTCTTCGTATATTGCCTAGCTCTAGTTATTTAATATGTTCTCTAGTTACTTTATCTCACCTGTTCATATGACTACTTGCTTTGCATAACTCTTAAAAGATCGTTTGCTTAACAAGTCTACTTTTAATTGTGTTTACTAAATACTTTACTTACTGCCTTCTTATGTTCGGGTTAAGTGCATTGGTACTGCACGAATCTCGATCTTCCTTTACTTATTGCTTTCTCTCCCCGTTGATTGCCTATGATTGCTGGTTTTAAGTTCATAGTTCGGCCTCCTTTGTGGTACTTACTATTTGGGGTCTGACCCCACTGGTTTTGCATGGCCAGGTTCTGATAGAAGAGCCCGAAGGATCTACCGCTCCATCTACTCGACGGTGACCAGCCGGAGCACCAGAGTGCCTCAGTGGGTTTCTTTTTCATTCTCCCACTGATATGTAAATTCTCCTCTTGTAACGTTTAGCCCCGAACACGTGTTTAGCTCATGTTTTGGTATTTTCCTTGATATTGTAGCCTACGGGCATAAGCATGATATGTGTATTCTAGACTATAGCTAGTCCTTATCATGTACGACTAATACTCTAGCTAGTCATCAGTTTGGTGGTACTGGCTTCATAATTATTCATGTATATATGGTTCGGGACACCTTACTATTGTATGTATGATGATCGTACTCATTGCTCTTGTATAACTGCCTGTGATTGAGATACCTAGGATTGTTAAACCTTAGGACGGACTGATGGCTTGTAAAGTAACCCCCATATCTTGACAGCTTATACGTGATTTCAGAGTATTAACGTACTTGGGATTGCATAGCTGGCTATATCTGCCCCCGCTCTCCAGTATTCTGGTTCTGGGGCGTGACAAGGTTTTAGTGGTGGATATCTCAATCACGATTATCTTTATTGATCTCCTTCGGATTATTCTCTATCTCTGATACTTGACTTGATATTTGTTTTGATCGTTGGTCATTCCTGTTCCCATGATTTGATCTTGTGTCCTTCAACTTTCAAGGGCACTGTTCTTGATCCCTCTGATTATCTTGTTCGTGTTTTGCCGAGGGCAGCTCAGCATTCTTCAGCCAGGCCAGTTATGGAGGATCAGTCTCAGCATGCAGACAGAGATATCAGTCCATCTCGATCAGCCAGTCTCTTCTGTCTTCGTATCTTGAGACATGTGATAAGTTCATGCATCTGTTTCAACTACGATGATACGTCCTGGGTAGAGTCATGTCTTGAACTAAGTCATTGGTACCGACTTACCTTGAGGCTTGACTTTTATCCATTTTTGGGAGTCAGCTTAGGCCAGCGAGGACGTTGGTTTCTACACAACTGTCTCAGGAGACATATTGATCCATATGCCTCCAGCCCTTCTTGATCATGATTGTATTTGTTCTTGTGCATTTATTTACCGCTTACGCATTTAATTACATTACTAATTATTTTACTTTACTTATATGCCGTGCTTGATTTATTGAGATTGTTGAGTTCCTGGAGCTTTTGTTTTGTTATCTTGCTCGACTAGCCTCAGGAAATTCCGAGAACGGAATTTTTCTAAGGGGTGGAGAGTTGTGAGGCCCGCCTCACCGTATCAGTATTTTATACGGATACATATTTATTTGAGCTGTATTTCGTATTTCCTGAATTTTGAGAATATTTAAAGTTGCTGAATTGTCATTGTACGGATTTCTGACAATTGTCGGGTGACCCGTATACTGGCTTGTTTCATTTATTTTGGTATGAATCATGACTTGATTTTAATTTGATTTGACTTGGTTTTATTGGTTTGGTTTAACATGGTTTGGTTAGGCTTGGACTTGGTTTGGTTTAGTTGGTTCCTTATGAGAGAGGTGTATGGTTTAGATTGAGTGGAGAGAAATGAATGGTGGAGATTGCTTGGGCTTGTTATATAAGCCACCTACCACTCTCTCTCCTCCATTATTCATTTTCATTTTCCATCTACATCTTCTTCTTTCCTTCTTCACCAAGGAGGAGAGGCAAGTACACCTTGCCGAACCTTGAACAAATTTACTTTTGATTGTTCCATCTTCTTCCTTGCATGATTCTAAGCATGTTTAGAACTTGGAGTTTTTGATTTTACCGGATAGATTCTTGTAGATCTAAGTTTATATTATTTTCGGTTTTCTTAGGTTTTGATCTACCAAACTTACTTGTTTACGAAAAACTAGTGGTTCCATGTTGTAGAGAATTTAATTTCATGCAGATTTGGCTTTTGTTTTGCTTGATTTTGACTCCGGATGAGGAAGTTATGGCCATTACAAGTTTTCAGAACTTTCATGGCTGAACTTGCTGTTTGGGGACGATGAACCTCATGCGCCCGGGAGGCCATGCGCAGTGAAGTCCCGGCAACACATCCCTTAACTCCGAGTGTGTCATGCGCATAGGTTTCCTACGCGCATGTACTGAAGATGCAACGTGAGTTTCCCATGCGCCGATTTGTACAGGAATCCCATGCGCCGATTCGTGCAGGAATCTCATGCGCCGATTTGTGCAGGAATTCCATGCGCCGATTCGTGCAGGAATCTCATGCGCCGATTTGTGCAGGAATCCCAAGCGCCGATTCGTGCAGGAATCTCGTGCGCCGATTCGTGCAGGAATCTCATGCGCCGATTGCGCAGGAATCTCATGCGCCGATTGTGCAGGAATTCCATGCGCCGGAATTGCTCTATTTCGCTGTTTTATATGTTTAAGTTGTTTTGTAGCTAGAATCTTGAAAAACTCAAAACATGAAAGTTGTAGATCTTTTCCTTGGCTTCAAGAACATGTTACTAGTTATTTTATGCAAGTTTCTCTCATTCATGATAATGTAAGGATAAAACACGATAGTGGCCTGTTAAGGCGCACTCTTGACAAGTACCAAGTGGACATGACATGACCTGATAGTGGCCCGCCGTGGCGCACTCCTGACAAGAAAATCTGACATGATATACCCTGATATGCTGTTGCGACGGCTAATATGACATGACATGACTTGACAAGTATGAATAACCTGGACACCGTGGACGATTGTGCTTGTGCAAATAAACCAGTCCTGTCTTGCATCATGTCTAGGACAGGGACTCCTGAGTACCACGGTCATGAGTACCTACTGAAATAGACTAAGATCAATAACTAGAATTACACAGTAGTCATGAAGAGATTTTCCAGCTACAGGCAATCCCGTTATCTGGGCACCCCACTTGGGATCTGTAGCCTGCCGTCGAGTAGGGCACATTTCCAGCACACTGTCATATGTTGCATCCTCTAAGTCACCTAAGGGTACATGCATTTCCTGGCCGATGTACCCACTTGAATTCAATCCCTAATTGCGTCCGGATAGCCTGGATGGTCTGCAGGGCTTGTGGCTGTGGAATAATCTCACTGCATCTTGCTAGTAATTAGGCCTGTGATAACCCTAGTTAGTTAAAGTATCGACCCGTACTTATTGCTTGGCCATGAATATTGGATGGAGTTCGATCAGTCTAGTCTTGTCTTGATCTTGTACTTGATTGTTACATGTCCTGATTTCTTACTTTATCTTGCCGATAAATGGTGTGAGAAACCAAGTTCTGTTCAGACGAAGGGTTACAACCCCGGTCCTTGTTTGGTTTACGGGTTGTAACCTGGTTATCTGAATAGTCACATGGTTATCTCATCGTATATCACCTTCCCAGTCTAAGTCTTGTTTAGATCCAGTTCCTAATTGTTTCCAGGATAATGATTGCAATGATTGTCACTCTAATGTATTGTACTCTGTATTGTCACTCCCTGTTTGTCACTCTCTGAGTGTCACTTAATGATTGTCACCTTTAGCAATAAATGATTAGAGACCAAGTTCTGTTCAGGCGAAGGATTACAACCTCGGTCCTTGTTTGGTTTAAGGGTTGTAACCTGGCTTCCGGAATAGTACTTTCGTCCTCTCTTCGTATATTGCCTAGCTCTAGTTATTTAATATGTTCTCTAGTTACTTTATCTCACCTGTTCATATGACTACTTGCTTTGCATAACTCTTAAAAGATCGTTTGCTTAACAAGTCTACTTTTAATTGTGTTTACTAAATGCTTTACTTTCTGCCTTCTTATGTTCGGGTTAAGTGCATTGGTACTGCACGAATCTCGATCCTCCTTTACTTATTGCTTTCTCTCCCCGTTGATTGCTGGTTTTAAGTTCATAGTTCGGCCTCCTTTGTGGTACTTGCTATTTGGGGTCTGACCCCACTGGTTTTGCATGGCCAGGTTCTGATAGAAGAGCCCGAAGGATCTACCGCTCCATCTACTCGACGGTGACCAGCCGGAGCACCAGAGTGCCTCAGTGGGTTTCTTTTTCATTCTCCCACTGATATGTAAATTCTTCTCTTGTAACGTTTAGCCCCGAGCACGTGTTTAGCTCGTGTTTTGGTATTTTCCTTGATATTGTAGCCTACGGGCATAAGCATGATATGTGTATTCTAGACTATAGCTAGTCCTTATCATGTACGACTAATACTCTAGCTAGTCATCAGTTTGGTGGTACTGGCTTCATGATCATTCATGTATATATGGTTCGGGACGCCTTACTATTGTATGTATGATGATCGTACTCATTGCTCTTGTATAACTGCCTGTGATTGAGATACCTAGGATTGTTAAACCTTAGGACGGACTGATGGCTTGTAAAGTAACCCCCATGTCTTGACAGCTTATACGTGATTTCAGAGTATTACGTACTTGGGATTGCGTAGCTGGCTATGTCTGCCCCCGCTCTCCAGTATTCTGGTTCTGGGGCGTGACACATGGTTTAAAGTATCGGTCGATACCGATCCGATACGGCCGATACCGAGACGGTTTGGCAAGTTCCGATCCGATACCGACCGATACCAAATATTGATCGATACCGACATTGGAGGTCTTTGTTCCGGTCAATTCGGCAAAACCAATCGGTAAGGGTGACTACTATTTCATATAATTACAAAACTACTAAGAAATAACGCTGAAATACTTAAAATTATGCCTAAATGTATAAAATATATGTTTATAAATATAAATAATTTATTAATAATTATTTGTTTTCCGATACCAAAGTCTGATACTCCGATATGATACCGCCGATACTACCGATATCGCCGATACCAATACTCATAGGAATAGTCCGATACCGATTCCGATACCGATATTGTCAACCTTGGTGTATATACACTGTATACATATATATTTATATATGTATTTGTGTGTGTATGTAAGTGTGTGAGTATATATATACATGTATACATATGTATTTGTGTGTGTATGTAAGTGTGTGAGTATATATGTATTTGTGTGTGTATGTAAGTGTGTGAGTATATATACATGTATATACATTGTATACATATAGTCCGATACCGATTCCTGCACCGTCCCCTGCCCCCCTCCCCCTACCCCTGCACCCACCCCAACCCTCCCCTGCCTCCCTCCCCCTACCCCTGCCCCACCCCAACCCTCCCCTGCCCCCCTCCCCCCTCTCCCCTCCCCCCTCCCCCCTCCCCTGCCCACCTCCCCCTACCCCTGCACCCACCCCAACCCTCCCCTGTCCCCCTTCCCCTGCCCCCCTCCCCATACCCCTGCACCCACCCCTGCACCCTCCCCTGCCCCCCTCCCCCTACCCCTGCACCCACCCCAACCCTCCCCTGCCCCCCCTCCCCTACCCCTACACCCACCCCAACCCTCTCCTGCCCCCCTCCCCCCCTCCCCCTACCCCTGCACCCACCCAAACCCTCCCCTGCCCCCGGGTACCCCCACCCCTCCCTCCACCCCTCGACAGTAAGACCCCCCCACCCCCTGTACCCACCCCCACCCCTCTCTCCCCCCTCGACAGCTAGGGTTAGGGTCTCGTGTCCGTGTCTGTGTCTAGATAGCTAGGGCTAGGGTTAGGGTTTACCTGAGGAGGGTGGCTTCGTCGGAGGATGGAGGCGGCGAGGAGGGTGGCTTCGTCGGAGGAGGAAGGCGGCGAGGAAGGCTCCTTCGTCGGAGGAGGGAGGCTGGTCGCCGGAGGGAGGGGTCAACGGGCGAACGGGGTCGCCGGGGGGAGAAGGGGGAGGGTGTCGCCGGAGGGAGGGGTCGCCGGAGGGGAGGGTTCGCCAGGGGGAGAGGGGAGAGCGGGAAGAAAAAATTTGGGTGAAAATTTTGTGATTTCGACCGAGCCAGGAACCCTATATGAAATACAACAGCGACGCATAAATTATACGTCGCTAAACGTCGCAATACAGCGACGTAAAATGGACGTCCGTCGCAAAATGTCGCCCATCAGCGACGTAACTTATACTACATCGCTGAACGTCGCTACGCAGCGACGGACAGCGACGTGTAACACAAGAAGTCGCTATCAGCGACGGGTATTTCCGTCGTCGCTAATATACGTCACTATTTTAGCATATTTTAGTAGTGCAGAAACCCTAAGCTTAAGCATGCTCTTAACCATATGACTAATGACATATTAATTGCTACATGATACAACTAATTAAATTAATTAAATAAAATCCTAACCACAATAAGGTTCAGAAATCCTATCATCGAAACAGTGAACCACGCCTACAACCAGACAAGGACAAGGGGTGGCACACTAATTCGCGACGAGATACTCTTCCATGCCATGGCCAGTTACAAATACAGGATATATGCAATAAAGATACATGTGCCAGATACCATATACATGAAAAATTAAAAATTTACGTATTCCGGGAATGGGGAGTGACATTATGTATCGCTGCGAGAGCAATCAACATTCTGATGGTGGTCATCCGGGCTACTGGAGCATCCCTGCTTCTGAGAAAACTCCTTTGCCACTAGCCTGGCCTTGAACTTGTCAATGGTTCCATCAGCTTTCATCTTCTTCTTGAAGATCCACTTGCATCCGATAGGTTTTGCTCCTTCAGGTAGATCAACCAACACCCAAGTGTTATTGGAGGTGATTGATTCAATTTTATTGTCTATCGTCTCCTTCCAGAAAACAGCATTTCTGGTCTTCAGCACCTCATCATAGGTAAGCGGATCTGCTTCCACATGATAGGTGACAAAGTCATCTCCGAAGTTCTTCGGCCTCCTCGCTCGCTTTGACGACGGCTCAGCGAGTTCTGGTTCAATCGTTGTCTCCTCAGTAGCAACTTCATCTTGGACAACTGGCTCATTGAAGATCTCAGTTACCTTTGTACCTTCATCATTCTTCGGAATGTCCGTTAGAATAATGTTCTTGTGCCTTATAAATTTGTCTTCAAAATATTCAGCATCGTGAGATTCGATGATATGATTTGACTCAATATCAAGAAATCTCCGAGCATCACTCTTCTCGGCATACCCCAAGAAGATCGTCTTCGTAGTCCTTGTCCCCAGCTTCTGAATCTTCAGATATGGGAGCTTCACATAGGCCAGACACCCCCACCCTCGAATGACATTCAAGTTAGGTCTAACTTTGAACTAGAGTTCATGAGGAGTTACGTCCGAAGTTGCATATGGCACTCTATTTAGAATAAAAGTGGCCGTCAATGTAGCTTCTCCCTAGTAGCATTTAGGAAGACCCACAGTTAGCAGCATTGAGTTCATCATTTCTGTCAACGTTCTGTTCATCCTCTCCGCTACTCCGTTAGATTGAGGAGAATACGGAGCAGTATTCTCGTTTATGATTCCATGTTCTTTGCAGAACAATGTGAATTCATGAGACCGATACTCTCCGCCTCAATCACTTCTTAGCCTCTTGAGTTGTTGTCCAGTTTGCCGTTCAGCCTCGGCCCTGAACTCCTTGAACTTCTTGAACGCTTCGTCTTTAGACTTGAGCAAGTAGACGAACGCGTACTTTGATAAGTCATCGATGAAGGTTATGAAATACTTCATCCCGGCTTTTGTAGAGAATTGCTTGAAGTCACAGATATCGGAGTGCACCAACTCCGAAGATCTGTGCTTCGATTGACCCGATGAAAGGGTTTTCTTGTGATCTTTGTCTGAGCACATACTTCACACTTCTCTACCTTACCCCCATATTTGGAGATAAGTCCTAGACTGGACATTTTGTTAATTCTTTTATAGTGAACATGTCCTAGCCTGTTATGCCACATCTCAAGAGAATAATCAGAACGAGTGATTGCATTGATTACATTTGACTGGTTTACAAGCTGAATTTTGAACATCCCTTCAGTTTGAAAATCTTTTCCGAAGTATGTTCCCTTCTTGGACATCACCATCTGGCCAGTATTGATGTCCATCCTCAAGCCTGCGTTGCTAAGCAAGCTTCCAGAGATCAGGTTCTTTGCAATCACCGAAACGTGCTTCACACCTTGAAGCGTCAGAGTGTTTCCGGATGTGAGTTTCAGCTCCACAATTCTGACCCCCAGAACTTCAGCTTAGGCTTGGTTCGCCATAATAACTTTCTCAGAAGTTGGCTGGTATGTGACGAACCATTCCTTGCCAGAGCAGACATGGCAGGTCGCACCAGTGTCTATCCACCAGTCAGAGTCAGCCCCCACAGCTGTGACCTGAGCAATCATAGCAACAATGTTAGAAACCATGAAAACCTTGCTAGGCTCACCTTGCTCAGCTTATTTGGGCTTGGATTTGCATTCACTCTTATAGTGGCCCTTCTTGCCACAGTTGAAGCAAGTCACGTGGGACTTGGACTTCTGTTGCTTGAACGAAGGACCCTTCACTTTCAGATTCGTGGAGTCCTTCTTCTTGTGATGAGAAGCCACCTGCTTCCCCTTGAACTCTCTTGTCTGCACCAAGTTGGCCTTAGCTAGTTGGTTGGACAGAGAGTCCATCTTCTGTTGAGATCGCATTTCGTCCTCAACGTGGATCTCTTGTAGGAGATCTTCCAAGCTAATGTCCAGCTTCTTTCGATGCATTCTAGCATAGAAGTTGCTCCAACCAGCAGAAAGTTTCGAGACTATCCCTCCAACGATAAACTTGTCGACGATGGGCATCTTCTCGTCATCTAACTTCTGGCGCAACTTCAGAAATTCCTTCACTTGAGGTAGCATTGCCATCTCGTCTTCGAAGAGCCACTTGTGGTACTTCTCGACGATGAAGATTTTGGATCTGTTCTCATCATCTTCATATAGCTTACCCAAAGAATCCCAGATCTCTTTGGCCTTCTCCTTCTTGGAATATGACTATGCCTGAGAGTTTTCCATAGAATTGAGAATCAGCAGTTTACATATGCTATTTTCTCTCTTCCATTTGCTCTGCTTGACGAGTGCAACAGCAGTAGCTTCGGCAGTTCCTCCTTCTGGAATTGTCGGTTCATCCTCAATCAACACATGGTCTACGTCCACGAGTTGAAGATTAAGGGTGACCTTCCTCTTCCAGATTTGGAAATGTTCTCCGTCGAATTTTTTCAACTTGTTAAAGCTGGTATCGATGAGTGAAGCACGAGAGTTCTCCATCTATAAGGATCTTGCTTTGAGATTGTTAGTCCCGGAGCTTGATCAAAGATGGTAGACTCGATGTCGAGATCAGAGGTTCAACAAACGTTCACCTTCTGATTATTCTCGAGATCCAAGAGGAACTCTATAATATGAATCTGATTACAAAAGCAACAATAATCAGAAAGTAAATCTCACGTTCTTCCTTGCAATCGCAGTTGCAGACGGACAAAACTGAGTTACAATTCAGATGAAGGAGAAGAAAGAAGAAAGAAGAAAGAAGAAAGAAGAAGAGGAAAGATTCTTGCTGGGGTGATTAAGATCACCGTTGCTCAAAGCAAGATTCGTCCCACCACGATCTGCTTCCAGGAACCAGCAAGTTCACGAAGAACTTCTGGAACGCTCGTAAGTCAAAATTTGAGACTTGAACGGGCTTCCTGGACTTTACACTCTCTTAACTCTCTTCTTGGTGCATCTTTCAAAGGAGGCCAAGGGGCTCTATTTATAGAGTGGAGTTGAGACTTCACCTCTTCTCCTATCTGATGTGGGACTAAAATACCAATACTCAAAAATAGAGTTTGATATTTTAGATCATCCCACAATCAGCATAGAAGTGTGCCAGTCCACGCCTACCCCGAACACTCCCGTGCATGCACGAGACATCCTGGAGTCCGTGTCCAAGTCCGAGTCCGCACAACAAAAATCAACTTGCATCCTTGTTGGATTTAATCATTTTTCCTTCTAGGAAAATACTCCCTCATGGCACAAACTTGTGCCCCACTACACCTCATGTGCACACCTCAACACAAGCAATGCATTATATTAAGATACTCACCATTTGGTGTAGCCGATGTGGGACCATCTTTTCTAGTCCAAAGGCAAAAACACCAACAGTAATATACCTGTTACATCAGTGTCGAACGCGAACGCTTCATCCTGAGTCAATGCATAGACTCGGCCTTGTGCTCCATGATGTTGATTTTGCGGTTTCATTGGCACTGCACTTGCGCAGTGAGCTAGAGGCGCTCTATTCTGGTTCAGAAAGTTTATCGGAGAGTGTTGATTCAGAACGTTCCATGGAGGGTTTTGGTTCGGCCTTCCCATTTGACAATCTTGAGCCTTGTGGCAACCTGTGGGTTATGGGTGGGTTATGGGTCCAGCACACTTCCGCTGCGCCACTCGGATGTTGTTATAATAGTTGTATCATTTATAAAGTCGTCTTTCTGCCCAGACGGTATGACTGGTTAATAGGTTGTACAAAGCCTTTGTTAGTAGATAGAACATAAGATGGAACGAATTGTTTTTTAAAACGAACTGAGATTGAGCACGAGTAGTAGTGAGGCTTGGCTCAGTTAAGTTTATGTACTTATTTTGAAAAAGATATAACAACCCTCAGCCCATGACTGGAAATTTGCTAATTCTCAGATACAAGTCCTATGCTTTAAAGTGCAACTTGTATGACTTATTTTTGTTTGTCATAATTAATCAATTCGGTAAGACTTTGGACTCCTACATATGATTTTCTCTTATGGTCAATTTTATATATTTATATCTTATTCTTTCATCTTGGACTAAATTTCGTGTAGCTGCCCTTTTATATCATCACTAGACTAGCAAGTATTGAGTGCTCAGTCGGACACGATAAAGATTTTGTGCACACTTCATTGCATATCTTTTGGATTCAGTGTCCACATTTTTCACACACGCACTCACACATTTTTCGTGGTTCGATTCCGAGATCATCCGCCAAGTCAAAAAATATATACCTTTAAGGACCATTTGAGTTTGGTCAAACCCAACAAATTAATGATATAAGAAGTCAATTTTGTCTCGTATTAAACCTAATCATAATCTACAAAAACGATTCTAAAACTTTGGGCATTAGAGGAGCACGGTGGTCGATCAAGAATGTATGAGTTGGTTCTTCCACAACTATGGTCAGGGACGGAGCATAAGGTGGACTGGTCCGAACTACATCCCGAGCTAAAAAAAAAAACATTTAATAGAGCTAAAAGTATATTATCATAAGTAATAGTTTAACTTAGTTGTTAGAGTATTTGTGTGTTTATTTGGTAGGTCCATGGATCAATTCTTGTGTAGGTTGTGTGTCGATTTCATAGAATTTTTTTATTTTTTGGTTTGTTTTTTGAGTTTATCAAATGATTTTTTTTTTTATTCCTGCTCTTGCTCCCCTTAAAAGAAATTTTTGACTCCGCCCTTGTCTATGGTGATTAATCGTGTATGTGCCTGTGTATGTACTTAGATCATCATCCAGACTTCAAGGTATTGACTTGCAAAATAAAAACTCGTAACTGGCGTTATACACTAATATAAAAAAAGTGTTAGAAGTGAGCTAAGCAAAATAAACCCAAAAATGGGGAGGAACAATCACCGATCAGTTTTCTATTGCTAGTAATTAGTAGGCAATATATACATTTATACGGACAATTCGAGTACAGAAACTCATATAGGAATTAGAAATAAGATCTTTCAATATGGTTATGATAACTCAGGTTTTAATTTTTTTTTTCAAGAAATAAGATTTATTTAATCTAAAAAAAAATTTATTGACAAAATTTAAAAATTAGTTACTCCTGATTTACTCTAGTATTATTGTTTGTACGTACGAACAATAATAGATAATGTCACAAGTTATAACATATAAATTCCATACGTCTGACACTTCTAATGAAGTTGGACCGAAAAAGAAATGTCAGAAGTGGGATTTGAACCCACGCCCTCTCTCGAAGACCAGAACTTGAGTCTGGCGCCTTAGACCACTCGGCCATCCTGACAGCTGTTCAATATGGTAACTATAGATATATTAGAATCAATTCTTGAAATTAAGATATTATGCTATAGGTTTATCAACTGGTTTGGCACCAAATTACCCTACTTTATTTAGTAAATTCATGGTATATTTTCTCCAAGAACGGATAACCCTTTGTTTAATGTAGGTCAATGTTTTAAAAACTAGATCGATAATCGAATCAAATTTTTTTTTTGGTGCATGTCGGACCGGGATTCAAATATACTTGATTTGATTTGGTTCAAATAGATAAGATATCCATATTTACTTCTTGGTTTGGTTTGGTTCTTAGTATGTTGGTCTGGTTAATTTTACAACTATATGAAAACCAAACCAAGAATCAAATGGTCCAAATTTCACATGATAATAATTTTTTAGAACTAGAAAAAATATCAAATTGGCCGCTTCAATTGTGAACCGGTTCGGTTTTGAAGAAAAACTGACGGTTCTTTAAAAATTCCGATTATAGTTGGACCGACATATTTTTTGACATAAACTGGTTGGACCCGGTCCAACTGTCGGTCCGATCCGGTTCTTACAACATTGATGTAGGTGACCTCAGTCCTTTTGTTACTATAACTGTTAATAATATCATCAACGTAAACTGTACACTATTAATGCAACAATATTGGATTTGACGTTTCTAAGAAATACAAAGACCCTGTTTCGTTTACTATAATGTAATCTTAATAGTAATCGTAACGTAATCAGATAAAGGGGAAAAAAAAATTGATTATATTACGATTACGATTATATTACAGTGTACCAAACGAGGCCGAAGTGTGACGGACTATACCAAAATGCCCACTCTCTTAATTACTTGACTAAATATCTCAAACAAAGCACGGAGAAATTTTTTGACATAATTTTTAAGCTCCCACACTTGATCAGTCTTCTCTTGAACAACAAATCTAAGAGATTTTTCCATTAACATGAAGTTGAAAGATAATAGACCAATCATCCACAACAAGAGAAGGAACACGTACCTTAATAGAGTTGAGACAAGCAAACGGTAGAAATCTGCATCAACACTGTTTGATATATATGCATCTTCCAGGCCTCCTTTGGTTCGCAGAGAGGATCGGAAATCAATTCCTTATCCTTTTTCTTTTATTACAAAAAATATATAATTTTCATCATTTTTCTTTCTGATGTTTGGTGAGAACAAAAAAAAGTTGACAATATTAACAAGTCCTCTTCGCACCCTCTGCCTCACAACAACAGTACTTAACCTAGTAGAGGGTGCAATATCCTGCCTCAACAACCACAGTACTCCACGGACAATATTGTACCCTATGAACTGAGAGTACCTCTATCTCATAACAATATTACTCTACCGCTAACGGATCACCCCACCATTTTCAACGAGTACTACCTTAAGCATCCTCATTTTAAAGAAGTGATTGAGATGAGACAAGAACACAAACATCTGATATATCCTGGTACCCTCCGTAAGATATTCCAGTTTTGAAACTCTCTCCGACTTGAATCAACGATCATGAAAGTAGTTACACATGCGAGCTTTAATCTGTAGGACTCTCCAACTTCATACACACACGAGCTTTGATTTGAAGGACTCATTGACTTCTACATACACAAGCTTTAATCTGTTCTTACCTCAATTGAAGATCCAAATTTACAACTCTATTTTACTCTATCTCAAATAGATAATGGCAAGTGAAAGCACTCGAACGTAGAGAGGTCGGAGTATTTGGGTTTTCAAGTATTGGCCCCAAGAATTGAGTAATAAGATAGGAGAACAACTCCTTATATATCACCCTCTAAACACACAACCAATGACTTCTCTTAATAAAGTTGTTACAGTAGCAACAGTAAACTATCGGTATATTGTTGCCCATTAACGGATAAAAATATAGCCACTGTAATGTAGCCGTTGCAAGATTTCCAGAGGAAAATTCAAGACAAGTGTATACTGGAAGTATATTGCCAGTATCGTGTCCGTATAATGATGAAAAAATGTTTGACCTCTAGATATTTGTGTGAGAAATTGGTATGAGAATAGTATACGGACTATAATGGTAGTGTATTGTTGAGGATTTTTTAGGCAAATACGCAGTATACTGGCAATACACTGGCAATATACTGCCAGTGTACCGCCCAAATAGAAAATTGCAAGTTATCAGCTTGGTTTGGAGTGGGAAAATAATTGAATGGATAGGTTAGGTAACATGTTCAATTATAGGATTTTTCTAAGGCTAGGTTAGAGCTCTCAATTTATCTTACCTACTTAAGTTACATCATTTACCTAGGATAACTCGACTTAAATTATAATAAAGAAAGATACAAAATTGACTTGACTATCTTGAAGCATCTTAATCCTTCAAATAGCTTGGCTTCTTCAAGTTTGACCATCTTTGATAGAGCTTTGGCCTTTGATAAAGATTTTGTATATTCATAGCTTTCCATCTCCAAGTTGACTGTAATATGAGTTGAGTTCTTATAACTTTTACCCACAACATGATATCTTCATTTGCATAACTCAATGGCTAATCTTGTTTCAAAATATTCGAATTACTTTTCTACAAACTAGTGTCGTGGCACACGCGATGCGTGTGCAACGCGTTTTACAAATATTGATATCATTTTATGTAACAAAGCTAACATACAGCCAAACTTATATACAAATTTATTATAATTATTATCTTCGATAGGATATTTTGTATCAAGAAATATTGATACCATCTCATTTAATAAAGAGAGAGAAAAATAGTACATCCTAAAAGATAGGAATATGTTATGATAATTTGACATTTTTTAAAGATATATAGTACATCCTAAAAGATATTTTTATCCCGTCATAAATATTATTTCATAGCTAATAATATAAAAAATCTTTAAATTTAATTTAATCTTTTTTAAAAATTATAATCAATATTTTAGTTTAAACCTAATGTAACATAATCTTCTATTATAATCTAACCCATCATATAAGTTAACCCATCATTTAAGTTTAACCCATCATAAAATTCTATTATTATATACTATTTTTCTCTCTCTTTATTATAATATTCTATTATAATTTAACCCATCAAATAAGTTTAAATTTTCTAATTAGGGAAGACTTAGGATACATAATCAATCTTTCCATAAATTTAAAACAATCAATAATAGATTGATCAAATCTAATCAAGATTTATCACAATAGAAATTTAGAATTTCTATGGATACATCTTTCCATAGATTTAAATAAAAAAGATTGATCAAATCTCAACCCATAAATGATCACAATAATATTACTTAAAAATAATACATAATATTTTAAATAGTATTAGAAATAGATTTTATATATTCAAAACTAAAGATAATTAATAATTTAAAAGTATATCATTTATAAAAATAAAATTATATTTAAAATTAGTTTGACAAATCTCTTGGTCAATCCGAATATCCTTTATAGAATTAAAATAAAATTTATTTTCTAACTAGAAACTATTTTAAATAAATAAATAAAAGTAAAAAAACAGTAAAGAAATAAAAATTTCGGAAATAGAGGTTACACTGAATGACCTGTTATAGCTTCCATAGCTAGAAAATAGGCACGTACCTCTTTTTAAGGAATACTTGGAGTCTAATCTACATTCTTGTCCATCGAGAAGCTTCAGCATATTGTTAGCGTAAGCTTTTCATGTTTTTGTAGCAGCATGGTAGGTACTTTCGCTTTCGGGTTCGTGGAATTCATCAAAAACTCATAAGTCATAGTAGTTGTGAGCACCTGAAAAGTCGTTAGACTGTGATCCAACGAAATAGATTCTTAGCACCTTTAGTAGATAGTGAAAGATCGATGAGAATTTTTTGTGTCGATGGATCACCATATAAAAAAAGCTGTTTGGTTTTCATAAACACAAAACATAGGAAATGTCAATGCAAATAATCCAAACAAAAACTCGTAACTGGCATTAAGTGAGTTAAGGAAAAAAAAAGCTAAGATTGGAGGAAACAATCACCGATCCTTTTTCTATTGCTAGTAGTTAGTAGCAATATATACATTTGTACGTGGAATTCGACTACAAAAACTCAAATTGGAATTCAAAACAAGAACTTTTCAATATGGTTATGATAAGTAGGCTTAATTTTCTATTTAGGTTTTTTAAAAAAATCAAGAAATAAGATGTATTTAATCTATAAAAAATAATTATTGACGAATTTTAAAAATTAGTTACTCCTAAGTTACTCTAGTATTTTTGTTTGTACGTTCGTACGTACGAACAATAATGAACAATGTCATAACATACAATTCCATACCTCTCACCAGATTTTTTTTCTTTCAGAAGTGGGATTTGAACCCACGCCGTCTCTCGAAGACCAGAACTTGAGTCTGGCGCCTTAGACCACTCGGCCATCCTGACAGCTCGTCCAATGTCACAAGTGCACAACTATGGATGCATCAGAATCAATCCTTGAAATTAACATTTTATGCTATAGGTTTATCAACTGGTTTGGCACCAAATTACCCTATTTTATTTAGTAAATTCATGGTATATTTTCTCCAAGAAAGGGTAACACTTTGTTTAATGTAGGTCAATGTTTTAAAAACTAGATCGATAATTGAACCGAATTTTTTTGGTACAGGTCGGACTAGGGTTCAAATAGACTTGATTTGATTTGGTTCAAATAGATAAAATATCCATATTTATTTCTTGGTTTGGTTTTGTTGGTGCTTTCTTTACATGGAGAGAGCTTGCTCTCAACATGCCTTGTAAAAGTTTAGTCCCACATCGGAAATGCACCATGAGTTATCTCAACATATATACTTGGTTGTGTTGTTGAGAGATGCACATGGGGTGGTGACCCTAAGGAGGGAACCATGTGGGTGATTTTACTAGGAGGTAAGAATAAGGCTTCAAGGATTAAGCATTAATGCTTTTGTCATTCTCTTGGATTAATTCCATTTGGAGCTAAGCCCCAAACGATTCGGACTCGGGCTCATGGGCTCATAGGGCGTAATGTGGCGTACTTTGCACTTTGCACGTCAGCATTTATGCGGCTCATGCTGTCCATGCGGCCATATGGCTCATGCGGCCAGGCTACTGCTGCTGCTGCCGCATGGAGGGCTCCGCTGACTGTGCAGGCTACAAGTCAGTTATGGAAAGACTGATTCAATGCGATTAATTCATATCCACTTTTTGTGGGATTTGAATTAATTTTGTTTCCATCTTTGTGGGATTTGAATTAATTTTGTTTCCATCTTTGTGGAATTTGAATTAATTTTGTTTCCATCTTTGTGGGATTTGAATTAATTTCGTTTCCATTTTTGTGGGATTTGAATTAAGTTCGTTGCTATCTTTGTGGAATTTGATTCAATCTTTCCATAACTGAAGAGGCGGCTAGGGTTTCCACCCTCTCTCTATATATACTCTCTTTTGGCCTCCTTTGTGGAGTACAACGAATTTTATAAGTCAAAAGAGAGAGAGAGAGAGAGAGAGAGAGAGAAGGAGCTGCTGCCGCCATTGCAAGTCCATCCGAGGAATCAGAACAGAGGTGACTTCGAGCGTTCCACAAGTTCTTCAACTTGCTGGTTCCTAGAAGCAATTCGTGTGGGGCGAATCTTGCTTTGAGCAACGGTGTTTTGATACCCCAGCAACTTTTCTTTATCCCATCTTTCTCTAGATTATTGTAACTCGTTCTGTCCCAATTGCAACACGTTTGCAAGGAAGAACGAGGGATCTTCTCTTCTCTATTTCCCTTCTTCATATTGTAATCTGGCTATTTAGTTTTTTGTATCTTCGTAGATCTTGAGTTTGATCACTACAAAGTTTTGTGTGACTCTCAAATCTCGATTGCATCAGTTTTTTTTATCTTTGATCAAGCCCCGGGACTAACAATCTCAAAGCAAGATCCTTGTAGATGGAAAACATTAATGCTTCGCTCGTCCAATCAGACTACTGCAAGTTGGAAAAGTTCGATGGAGAGCATTATCAAGTCTGGAAGAGAAAGGTTTATCTAACTCTTCAACTCAAAGACGTTGATCATGTACTGTTGGAGGAAGAACCTTCTGTTCCAGACACTGGGTCTACTGCCGCAATGAATGCGGCTACCAAACTCCAGGCTAAATGGAGAAGGAAAAATAGCATCTGCAGGCTTCTCATCCTGAATGCTACGGAGGATTCCCTGGCAGAATCTTACTCGAAGAAGGAATTTGCCAGAGACATATGGGAGTCTGTGGAAAAACTGTATGAAGAAGACAGGAACAAGAGCAAGATGTTTGTGGTTGAAAAATATCACAAATTGCTCTTTGAGGACGAGAAGTCCATGTTGCCACAAGTGAAAGAATTTCTGAAGCTACGTCAGAAATTAGAAGACGAAGAGATGCCCCTTCCCGACAAGTTTGTCGTTGGAGGGATTGTCTCAAAACTTCCTGCTGGATGGAGTACCTTCTATGCAAAGATGCTCAGAAAGAAGCTAGACATTAGCTTGGAAGATCTACTTCAAGAGATCCATGTTGAGGATGAGATACGTTCCCAACAGAAGATGGACACTCTGTTCAAACAGTTGGCTAAGGCCAATCTAGTGCAGACGAGAGATCCCAAGGGAAAGTATGTGGCTTCTCATCTCAAAAAAAAGGACTTCACTAATCTAAAAGTGAAAGGTCCTTCATTCAAGCAACAGAAGTCCAAGTTCCACGTGACTTGTTTCAATTGTGGCAAGAAAGGCCACTACAAGAGTGAATGCAGATCCAAGCCTAAACAATCAGAGAAAGGTGAGCCTAGTAAGGTTTCATTGGTTTCTAACATTGTTGCTATAATCGCACATGTCACAACTGTGCGGGTTGACTCTGACTGGTGGATAGACACTAGTACGACTTGCCATGTCTGTTCTGGCAAGGAATGGTTCGTCACGTACCAGCTGATAACTTAGAAGATTGTCATGGCGAACCAGGCCCAAGCTAAAGTTCTGGAGATCGGGACTGTGCAGCTGAAACTCACTTCTGGGAACACTCTGACGCTTCAAGGTGTGAAGCATTTTCCGGTGATTGCCAAGAACCTGGTCTCTGGGACTGCTCTGTAACGTAGGCTTGAGGATGGACATCAATGCTAGTCAGATGGTGATGTCCAAGAAGGGAACATACTTCGGAAAGGCTTATCAAACCGAAGGAATATTTAAAATTCAGCTTGTCAACCAATTTAATGACATTAATGCAGTTGCATTTTCTGATTATTCTCTTGAGTTGTGGCATAATAGGCTAGGACATGTTCACTGTAAAAGGATTAACAAAATGTCCAGTCTATGACTTATCTCCAAATATGGGGGTAAGGTGGAGAAGTGTGAAGTGTGTTCTCAAACGAAGATCACAAGGAAACCCTTTTATCGGGTCAATCAAAGCACAGATCTCCTGGAGTTGGTGCACTCCGATATCTGTGACTTCAAACATTTCTCTACGAAGGTCGGGATGAAGTATTTCATAACCTTCATCGGCGACTTCTCAAAATACGCGTTCGTCTACTTGCTCAAGACTAAAGACGAAGCTTTCGAGAAGTTCAGAGAGTTCAGGGCCGAAGCTGAACGGCAGACTGGACAACAATTCAAGAGGTTGAGAAGTGATCGAGGTGGGGAGTACAGGTCTCATGAATTCACATTGTTCTGTAAAGAACATAGAATCATAAACGAGACTACTGCTTCTTATTCTTCTCAATCTAACGGAGTAGCGGAGAGGAAGAACAGAACGTTGACAGAAATGATGAACTCAATGCTGCTAACCGCAGGTCTTCCTAAATGCTACTGGGGAGAAGCTGCATTGACGGCAACTTTTATTCTAAATAGAGTGCCGTATGTAACTTCGGACGTAACTCCTCATGAACTCTGGTTCAAAGTTAGACCAAACTTGAATGTCATTCGAGTGTGGGAGTGTCTGGCGTATGTGAAGCTCCCAGATCTGAAGATTCAGAAGCTGGGGACAAGGAATACGAAGGCGATCTTCTTGGGGTATGCCGAGAAGAGTGATGCTCGGAGATTTCTTGATATTGAGTCAAATCATATCATCGAATCTTGCGATGCTGAATACTTTGAAGACAAGTTTGCAAAAGACAAAAACATTGTTCTTTGGGACATTCCGAAAAATGATGTAGGTGCAAATGAGACTGAAATCTCATATGGGCCAGTAGTCCAAGAAAAAGCTGTTGTTGATGAAACAACTCTTGTACCAGAACTCGCAGAGCCGTCAGCAAAGCGAGCAAGGAGACCTAAAGACTTCAGAGATGACTTTGTCACATATCATGTGGAATCAGATCCGCTTACCTATGATGAGGCGATGAAGACTAGAGATGCTATCTTCTGGAAGGAGGCAGTGAATGACGAGTTTGACTCTATCATCTCCAATAACACATGGGTGTTGGTAGATCTACCTGAAGGAGAAAAGCCCATCGGATGTAAATGGATCTTCAAGAAGAAGATGAAGGCAGATGGAACTATTGACAAGTTCAAGGCCAGGCTGGTAGCCAAGATATTTTCTCAGAAATAGGGGATAGACTACTTTGACACGTACGCTCCAGTAGCTTGGATGACCACCATTAGAATGTTAATCGCTCTAGCAGCTATATATAACTTGGTGATATATCAAATAGATGTAAAGACAGCATTCCTGAATGAAAAGCCGACCGAAGAGATTTACATGCAATAGCCAGATGGATTTGTCGTCAAAGGTCTTGAAGACAAAGTCTGCAAGTTGGTAAAATCATTGTATGGTTTGAAGCAAGCTCCCAAGATGTGGCATGAGAAGTTTGACAAAGTTATTAGGTCAAACGGTTACAGAGTCAGCGAGATGGACAAATATGTTTACACAAAGTTCGCTGATGGAAGAGGAGTCATCGTTTGTCTGTACGTGGACGACATGCTAATCCTAGGGACGGATATAGGCTGTGTCACGGAGACAAAGAAGTTCCTCTCAACCAAGTTCAGTATGAAGGACTTGGGGATGCAGATGTCATCTTGGGCATAAAGATCATCCGGACAGACACTGGAGTAGCGATATCACAATCTCACTACATTTAGAAGATGCTCACACGCTATGGGTATAAGGATCTTCCAGGGATCGATACGCCATACAGGTATGATCAGAAGCTGAAGCCAAATACGAGGGAAAGCGTCAGGCAGCTGGAGTATTCTAGCATTATCGGAAGTTTGATGTACGCAACCACTGCCACAAGGCCTGACATAGCTTTCGCCGTGGGAATGCTGAGTAGGTTCACAAGCAACCCAGGGATTGACCACTGGAAAACTGTAAAGCGGGTGATGAGATATCTCAAGAAGACTCAGACATATATACTGCACTACAACGGGTATCCGACAGTAGTGGAAGGCTTCAGTGATGCTAGCTGGTATTCAGAGGTAGAAAGCGAGAGATCCACATGTGGTTATGTCTTTTCCTTGGGTAGAGCTGCTATATCGTGGAAGTTGAAGAAGCAGACTATACTCTCTCGTTCCACCATGAAATCTGAATTCTATGCACTTGAAACTGCAGCAAATGAAGCAGAATGGCTTCGGGAGCTCATGTATGATCTTTCAGTGGTTGGGGCTCAGATACCGGTGATACCGATATACTGTGACAACCAGGCGACTGCGGCGATGGCATCAAATGACCTCTTCAACGGGAAGAAGAGGACTATACGGTTGAAGCACATGACAGTACACGATCTTATCAAAAGAGGTATAATTACAGTGATTGATGTTCGGAGTCAGGAGAGCCTGGCAGATCCGTTCACAAAGGGCCTCAAGCGCCGGTTGGTCGATGACACAGCTTGTAAAATGGGCTTGAAGGCATTCTAATAGTGTGTCTTTGTAATCCTACCATAAAGTTTTATGCTATTAGTTCAAAGAAAAATCTACTAGGCATCTAACTTTTGGTTCAAAAGAGGATTACTGACTGGGAAACTATCAGATAACAGTGGGTACTTGTTCTCTGAAACGTGGAAGTGATACGAACCAATAACCACTGTTGTCTACTATGTATTTTCTGTGGAAAAAACAGATCCTATGGAAGGTTGGCTTAAACGCCTTAATGAGTTCTCAGGCAGAGTGAATGCCTGGTGTGCTTTACAGAAAGCACGGTAGAGCAGCACTACAAGGAGTAAAACTCCATACTACAGTAGGATGACTCCACTATGAGGTTCCTAGGTCTGGGGTAATACCTCGGCTTTGCAAGCCAAGTCATAGCGGCGTAGCACCGCAAATAGGCAGGTAGCCTAATACTGTATGACGTAATTAAAGAGTTGTAGACAGCACTACAAAGGGGAGGATGGCCCCATGTTACAGTGGCACGACACCACGATGAGGTAACCAGGTAGGGGTAAAGCCTCGGCCTTGCAAGCCATGTCATCGCGGCATAACACCGCAAAGCCTTAGGCTTCATGCTGAGTAGATTGGCACTACAAAGAGGCTGAGACCTCATGCTACAGTAGTATGACACTACGATGAGGTTCCCAGGTAGGGGTAATGCCTCGGCTTCAGGCCATGACATAGCGACGTAGCACCGCAAGGAAGCGCAAGGCTTCATGTCATGTCTCTTTAATAAAGAACTCACCTATAGTGTATGGAAAGAGATATCAGACCGTCTCTTGAGGGTAAACTTGTAGACGCCCAAAATAATACACTGAAATCAGGCTGGCACAGGGCCTTTAATGTGCAGCCAGAAGCACACGTAACTACACTTTGTGAGTGGAAAGAATTACAGTTGTGGTGTAGAATTCAAGACGTAGTCCATTCTTGTATCACATTGTTATTTAATCCATGCGGAAAGATTCAAGTCGTCAGCGACATCTATCCTTATGCAAAATAGAAAGTTACTGTGGGGAACGCTCAATCCTGGACACATATATATGTTGTGATATGTGGGGGATTATCGGTGCTTTCTTTATATGGAGAGAGCTTGCTCTCAACATGCCTTGTAAAAGTTTAGTCCCACATCGAAAATGCACCATGAGTTATTTCAACATATATACTTGGTTGTGTTGTTGAGAGATGCACATGGGGTAGTGACCCTAAGGAGGGAACCATGTGGGTGATTTTACAAGGAGGTAAGAATAAATCTCCAAGGATTAAGCATTAGTGCTTTTGTCATTCTCTTGGATTAATTCCATTTGGAGCTAAGCCCCAAAGGGGCTTAGCGACTCGGACTCGGACTCGCGCTCGGGCTCGGGCTCATGGACTCATGAGGCATAATGTGGCATTTTGTTGGCACACTTTGCACTTAGCACGTCATCACTCATGCGGCTCATGCGGTCCATGCGGTCCATGCGGCCATGAGGCCATATGGCTCATGCGGCAAGGCTACTGCTGCTGCTGCCGTATAGAGGTGTGAGACCCGTCTCACTGTATCGATATTTTATACGGATACGTATTTATTTGAGCCGTATTTCGTATTTCTCGATTCGTGCGATATTTTAAAATTTCCTAAGTGTAGGATTTCATGACTTGGTTTAACATGGATTTGGTTTTATTTGGTTCGGTTCCACTTTGACTTGGTTTGATTTGGCTTGGACTTGGTTTGGTTAGTTGGTTTTTTATGAGATGAGGTGTATGGCTTAGATTGAGTGGAGAGGAATGAATGGTGGAGATCACTTGAGCTTATTATATAAGCCACTTTTTCTCTCTCCCTCCTCATTCATCATCATTCATTTCTTTTCCACCAAACCCTAGCCATTAGAGGGAGAGGCAAGTACACCTTGCCGAATGTTGGACGATTTCTATTTTGTTTGTTCCATTCTCTTTATTGTCACATTCTAAGCATGTTTAGAACTTGGAGTTTTCTATTTTGATGGCTAAATTGTTGTAGATCTAACTTGAAGCAAATTTTGGTTTTCATGGGTTTTGATCTATTAAACTTTGTTATTTTCAAGTTTTGATGGTTCCATGTTGTAGAGCATTTCATTCTGCCCCATTTTGACCTATGGAAGTTCGAATTTGGACTCTGGAAGAAAGATTCATGGAGCTTGGGAGCCATGGCTTGAGTGGTTCTTCTTCTCGGAAGAATGGAGAAGAAGAACAGTTCACAGCCGCAAGAACTGAGCCGCATAGCTCTTATGCGGCCAGTTATCCTTCCTAGCCGCATAAGCTCACTGTATGACTTGGCCGCATGGCCTATGCTGCAGGAACTTACTCCCAGCCGCATGAAGATTTGATCCATCCAGCCGCATGGACTTTTGATTCCCGGGCCGCATGACCCTGATTAGATCGAGCCGCATGGCATAGGACTTACGACTAGCCGCATGGACTTCTACCCGAACCGCATGGAGACCCGCCCCTTTCTGGCCGCATGGCCTTACGTGGGGCTGAGCCGCATGACCTACCCTGGCGGAGCCGCATGAGACTCCCGAGCCACATATACTTGTGCTTCCTGAGCCACATGAACATTTACATCCTGGCCGCATGACCCGCATTGGTCCAGCCGCATGAACCCCCTTCATTTCCTGAGCCGCATGCGCCCTCTTTGCCCTGGCCGCATGGGACCCAGTGATCCTGGCCGCATGAGCCCTTAATTGAGCCGCATGAACCCGACTCCTTTAGCCGCATGCGCCCTGATGAATTCAGCCGCATGGGCTGTTCTCTTCATAGCCGCATGAGATCATTCCTGGTCGCATATGCTTTAGCCGCATGACTTTTCCATAACCCTGTGTACTATTATTTTATTACTATTTACCCATGTCTTGTAACCCCTTTATTGTATATTTTTACGCCCATTTTATATCCTTAAGCCTTTTTTTCCGAACTTGAAAATCCCGATTTGATTGACATGATTGAAATGACAATTGTACCTGGCATGGTGTGACCAAGAACTGACATGCATGATAACTTGACCAGATAACTTGACCTGCTACACATGACTTGATAGTGACCCTGAGCCGCAGGGCTCCTTCCTGTGCCCTGCCCTGCTATTTAATTGTTGTTATTATTATTAATTCTCTATTGTTATTTGATCTTTAATGATGACTTGTGTCTTGTAACCTCAGCATAACTTGAGTCTTCTGATTGAATGCTTGCACTATACTGTCCGGCACATGTACCCTAAACCACGACAGTGACCCGTAGTGGTGCACTCCTGATTAATGACCTGACAGGACCTGATAGTGGTCCGTCGTGGCGCACTCTTGACCAGTAAACTTGACATGATAATGACATGATAGTGGCCCGCCGTGGCGCACTCTTGACATGATAAACCTGACATGATACTCCTTGAAATGCTGTTGCGACGGCTAACCTGACATGACCAGTATGAATGGCTTGGACACCGTGGGTGATTGTGTTTGTACAAATAAACCCGTCTTGTCGTGCATCATGTCTAGGACATGAATTTCTGATTTCCCACGGTCAGGGATTCATATTGAATCTGGCTAGGTTAATGACTAGATTGATCAAGTAGTTCATGGAGAGACTTTCCCAGTTACCTGTTGCCCCTTTGATCCCGGCCTTATATATATATATATACATGGGATTTGTTGCTATCCGTCGAGATGAGCGCACTTCCAGTCCGCCGTCGAGTGTGGTACCTTAGGACACATGTATCTTACTACAGTGTGTCTGCTATATCATGCTATCTTTTCCTTTTCTTTGCTGGGGTCATTCAGGTAGTAACAAACAGGTAACCGGACTTGGAAGAATCTCATTGCATCTTTCTAGTAACTAGGCCTGTGATAACCCTAGTTAGTTAAAGTATCAAGCCGTACTTATTGCTTGACCGTGATTGATTGAATGGAGTCTAACTCAGTCTAGTCTTGACTTGATCCTGCACAAGATTGTCACATGACCTGATTGTTCATATTCGCCCTGTCCTGTACATGATCGTTACATGTCCTGATTTCTTATTTTATCCTGCCGATAAATGGTGGGAGAAACCAAATTCTGTTCAGACGAAGGGTTACAACCCCGGTCCTTGTTTGGTTTACGGGTTGTAACCTGGTTATCTGAATAGTCCCATGGTTATCTCATCGTATATCACCTTCCCAGTTCTATTTATTTAATATGTTCTCCAGTTTACTTTATGTTAAATGATGATTTACTTACTGTCTCCCTATGTTCGGGATAAGTGCATTGGTACTGCACAAATCTCGATCCTCCCTTACTTACTTGCTTGTTGATTGCTAATGATTGCTGGTTTTAAGTTCATAGTTCGGCCTCCTTTGTGGTACTTGCTATTTGGGGTCTGACCCCACTGGTTTTGTATGGCCAGGTTCTGATAGAAGAGCCCGAAGGATCTACCGTACCATCCACTCGACGGTGACCAGCCGGAGCACCAGAGTGCCTCAGTGGGCTCTTCTTCATTCTCCCACTGATATGTAAATTCTCTTCTTGTAACGTTTAGCCCCGAGCACGTGTTTAGCTCGTGTTTTGGTAATTTTCTTGATAATGTAGCCTACGGGCATAAACATGCTATGTGTATTCTAGACTATAGCTAGTCCTTATCATGTACGACTAATACTCTAGCTAGTCCTCAGTTCTGTGGTACTGGCTTCATGATCAGTCATGTATATATGGTTCGGGACGCCTTACTATTGTATGTATGATGATCGTACTCCTTGCTCTTGTATAATTGCCTGTGATTGAGATACCTAGGATTGTTAAACCATAGGATTGACTGATGGCTTGTAGAGTAACCCCCATGTCTTGACAGCTTATACATGATTTCAGAGTATTAACGTACTTTGGGATTGCGTAGCTGGTTATGTCTGCCCCCGCTCTTCGGTATTCTGGTTCTGGGCGTGACATGGTTTTAGTGGTGGCCCATGCAGGTCTGAATCTCGATTTTCAGATTTGTGGGGGTTACCATGTTTAGATATCTTAATCACGATTATCCTTATTGATCTCCTTCGGGTTATTCTCTACCTCTGATACTTGACTTGATATCTGTTTTGATCATTGATCATTCCTGTTCCCATGATTTGATCTTGTGTCCTTCAACTTTCAAGGGCATTATTCTTGATCCTTCAGATTATCTTGTTCGTGTTTTGCCGAGGGCAGCTCAGCATTCTTCAGCCAGGCCAGTTATGGAGGATCAGTCTCAGCATGCAGGCAGAGATGTCAGTCCTTTCCGATCAGCCAATTGCTTCTGTCTTCGTATCTTGAGACAGGTGATAAAGTTCATGCATCTGTTTTAACTACGATGACACGTCCTGGGTAGAGTCATGTCTTGAACTAAGTCATTGGTACCGACTTACCTTGAGGCTTGACTTTTATCCATTTTGGGAGTCAGCTTTGGCCAGCAAGTACGTTGGTTTCTACACAACTGTCTCAGGAGACATATTGATTCATATGCCTCCAGCCCTTCTTGATCATGATTGTATTTGTTCTTGTGCATATATTTACCGCTTACGCATTTATTTACATTACTGATTGTTTTACCTTACTTATATATGCCATGCTTGATTTATTGAGATTGTTGAAGTTTCCTGGAGCTTTTGTTTTGTTATCTTGCTCGACTAGCCTCAGGAAATTTCGAGGACGGAATTTTTCTAAGGTGTAGAGAGTTGTGAGACCCGTCTCACTGTATCGATATTTTATACGGATACGTATTTATTTGAGCCGTATTTCGTATTTCTCGATTCGTGTGATATTTTAAAATTTTCTAAGTGTAGGATTTCATGACTTGGTTTAACATAGATTTGGTTTTATTTGGTTCGGTTCCACTTTGACTTGGTTTGATTTGGCTTGGACTTGGTTTGGTTAGTTGGTTTTTTATGAGATGAGGTGTATGGCTTAGATTGAGTGGAGAGGAATGAATGGTGGAGATCACTTGAGCTTATTATATAAGCCACTTTTTCTCTCTCCCTCCTCATTCACCATCATTCATTTCTTTTCCACCAAACCCTAGCCATTAGAGGGAGAGGCAAGTACACCATGCTGAATGTTGGACGATTTCTATTTTGTTTGTTCCATTCTCTTTATTGTCACATTCTAAGCATGTTTAGAACTTGGAGTTTTCTATTTTGATGGCTAGATTGTTGTAGATCTAACTTGAAGCAAATTTTGGTTTTCATGGGTTTTGATCTATTAAATTTTGTTATTTTCAAGTTTTGATGGTTCCATGTTGTAGAGCATTTCATTCTGCCCTATTTTGACCTATGGAAGTTCGGATTTGGACTCTGGATGAAAGATTCATGGAGCTTGGGAGCCATGGCTTGAGTGGTTCTTCTTCTCGGAAGAATGGAAAAGAAGAACAGTTCACAGCCGCAAGAACTGAGCCGCATAGCTCTTATGCGGCCAGTTATCCTTCCTAGCCGCATAAGCTTACTGCATGACTTGGCCGCATGGCCTATGCTGCAGGAACTTACTCCCAGCCGCATGAAGATTTGATCCATCCAGCCGCATGGACTTTTGATTCCCGGGCCGCATGATCCTGATTAGATCGAGCCGCATGGCATAGGACTTACGACTAGCCGCATGGACTTCTACCCGAATCGCATGGAGACCCGCCCCTTTCTGGCCGCATGACCTTACGTGGGGCTGAGCCGCATGACCTACCCTGGCGGAGCCGCATGAGACTCCCGAGCCACATATACTTGTGCTTCCTGAGCCACATGAACATTTACATCCTGGCCGCATGACCCGCATTGGTCCAGCCGCATGAACCCCCTTCATTTCCTGAGCCGCATGCGCCCTCTTTGCCCTGGCCGCATGGGACCCAGTGATCCTGGCCGCATGAGCCCTTAATTGAGCCGCATGAACCCGACTCCTTTAGCCGCATGCGCCCTGATGAATTCAGCCGCATGGGCTGTTCTCTTCATAGCCGCATGAGATCATTCCTGGCCGCATATGCTTTAGCCGCATGACTTTTCCATAACCCTGTGTACTATTATTTTATTACTATTTATCCATGTCTTGTAACCCCTTTATTGTATATTTTTACGCCCATTTTATATCCTTACGCCTTTTTTTCCGAACTTGAAAATCCCGATTTGATTGACATGATTGAAATGACAATTGTACCTGGCATGGTGTGACCAAGAACTGACATGCATGATAACTTGACCAGATAACTTGACCTGCTACACATGACTTGATAGTGACCCTGAGCCGCAGGGCTCCTTCCTGTGCCCTGCCCTGCTATTTAATTGTTGTTATTATTATTAATTCTCTATTGTTATTTGATCTTTAATGATGACTTGTGTCTTGTAACCTCAGCATAACTTGAGTCTTCTGATTGAATGCTTGCACTATACTGTCCGACACATGTACCCTAAACCACGACAGTGACCCGTAGTGGTGCACTCCTGATTAATGACCTGACAGGACCTGATAGTGGCCCGTCGTGGCGCACTCTTGACCAGTAAACTTGACATGATAATGACATGATAGTGGCCCGTCGTGGCGCACTCTTGACATGATAAACCTGACATAATACTCCTTGAAATGCTGTTGCGACGGCTAACCTGACATGACCAGTATGAATGGCTTGGACACCGTAGGTGATTGTGTTTGTACAAATGAACCCGTCTTGTCTTGCATCATGTCTAGGACATGAATTCCTGATTTCCTACGGTCAGGGATTCATATTGAATCTGGCTAGGTTAATGACTAGATTGATCAAGTAGTTCATGGAGAGACTTTCCCAGTTACCTGTTGCCCCTTTGATCCCGGTCTTATATATATATACATGGGATTTGTTGCTATCCGTCGAGATGAGCGCACTTCCAGCCCGCCGTCGAGTGTGGTACCTTAGGACACATGTATCTTACTACAGTGTGTCTGCTATATCATGCTATCTTTTCCTTTTCTTTGCTGGGGTCATTCAGGTAGTAACAAACAGGTAACCGGACTTGGAAGAATCTCATTGCATCTTGCTAGTAACTAGGCCTGTGATAACCCTAGTTAGTTAAAGTATCAAGCCGTACTTATTGCTTGGCCGTGATTGATTGAATGGAGTCTAACTCAGTCTAGTCTTGACTTGATCCTGCACAAGATTGTCACATGACCTGATTGTTCATATTCGTCCTGTCCTGTATATGATCGTTACATGTCCTGATTTCTTATTTTATCCTGCCGATAAATGGTGGGAGAAACCAAGTTCTGTTCAGACGAAGGGTTACAACCCCGGTCCTTGTTTGGTTTACGGGTTGTAACCTGGTTATCTGAATAGTCTCATGGTTATCTCATCGTATATCACCTTCCCAGTTCTATTTATTTAATATGTTCTCCAATTTACTTTATGTCAAATGATGATTTACTTACTGTCTTCCTATGTTCGGGATAAGTGCATTGGTACTGCACAAATCTCGATCCTCCCTTACTTACTTGCTTGTTGATTGCTAATGATTGCTGGTTTTAAGTTCATAGTTCGGCCTCCTTTGTGGTACTTGCTATTTGGGGTCTGACCCCACTGGTTTTGCATGGCCAGGTTCTGATAGAAGAGCCCGAAGGATCTACCGCACCATCCACTCGACGGTGACCAGCCGGAGCACCAGAGTGCCTCAGTGGGCTCTTCTTCATTCTTCCACTGATATGTAAATTCTCTTCTTGTAACGTTTAGCCCCGAGCACGTGTTTAGCTCGTGTTTTGGTAATTTTCTTGATAATGTAGCCTACGGGCATAAACATGATATGTGTATTCTAGACTATAGCTAGTCCTGATCATGTACGACTAATACTCTAGCTAGTCCTCAGTTCTGTGGTACTGGCTTCATGATCAGTCATGTATATATGGTTCGGGATGCCTTACTATTGTATGTATAATGATCGTACTCCTTGCTCTTGTATAATTGCCTGTGATTGAGATACCTAGGATTGTTAAACCATAGGATTGACTGATGGCTTGTAGAGTAACCTCCATGTCTTGACAGCTTATACGTGATTTCAGAGTATTAACGTACTTTGGGATTGCGTAGCTGGCTATGTCTGCCCCCGCTCTCCGGTATTCTGGTTCTGGGGCGTGACAGGAGGGCTCCGCTGACTGTGCAGGCTACAAGTCAGTTATGGAAAGACTGATTCAATACGATTAATTCAGAACCATTTTTTATGGGATTTGAATTAATTTCGTTTCCATCTTTATAGGATTTGAATTAATTTTGTTTCCATCTTTATGGGATTTGAATTAATTTCGTTTCCATCTTGTGGGATTTGAATTAAGTTCGTTGCTATCTTTGTGGGATTTGATTCAATCTTTCCATAACTGAAGAGGCGGCTAGGGTTTCCACCCTCTCTCTATATATACTCTCTTCTGGCCTCCTTTGTGGAGTACAACGAATTTTATAAGTTAGAAAAGAGAGAAAGAGAGAGAGAGAGAGAGGGAGTTGCTGCCGCCATTGCAAGTCCTTCCGAGGAGTCAGAACAGAGGTGACTTCGAGCATTCCATAAGTTCTTCAACTTGCTGGTTCCTGGAAGTAATTCGTGTGAGGCGAATCTTGCTTTGAGCAACGGTGTTTTGACACCCCAGCAACTTTTTTTCATCTCATCTTTTTCTAGATTATTGTAACTCGTTCTGTCCCAATTGTAACACGTTTGCAAGGAAGAACGAGAGATCTTCTCTTCTCTATTTCCCTCCTTCATATTGTAATCTGGCTATTTGGTTTTTTGTATCTTCGTAGATCTTGAGTTTGATCACTACAAAGTTTTGTGTGACTCTCAGATCTCGATTGCATCAGTTTTTCATCTTTGATCAAGCCCCGGGACTAACAGGTTTAATTTGGTTTGGTTAATTTTACAACTATAAGGTCTATGAAAATCAAACCAAAAATCAAATGGTCCAAATTTTACATGATAATTTTTTTCACTTTTAAAACAAATTAAAAATGACGGCTTCAATTGTGAACCGGTTCGGTTTTGATTTATAAAGTCATTTTTCTGCTCAGACAATATGACTGGTTAGTATGTTGTACAAAGCCTTTGTTAGTTGATAGAACATAAATAGAATGAATAGTTATAACGAACTGAGATTGTGCACGAGTAGTCGACTAGCGCTTTAGTCAGGCTTGGCTCAGTAAAGTTTATGTACTTATTTTGAAAAATAACAACCCACATTCCATGACTGGAATTTTTGTTAATGCTAGTTCTCTGGTACAAAAGGGAAATGTTATGTTTATAACCATTTTTGATTGTAAGCTTACAACTGTCTACATGGCATCCATTGATTGGGGGAGAGGAGAATCGAGTGGGACCGGGTGGGATAATGTCAGCGGAGGGTAGGTGTGGGTTGTAAGAAAGTTGTAAATATTTGATAGCAAAGTTAGTATTTTCCGATACAAAACAAGTCCTATGCTTTAAAGTGCAAATAGTATGACTTATTTTTCTTTTTCATAATTAATCCATTCGGTAAGACATTGGACTCCTACATATGATTTTATCTTATGGTCAATTTTATAGATTTATACCTTATTCTTTCATCTTGGACTAAATTCTGTGCAGCTGCCTTTTTATATCATCACTAGACTAGCAAGTATTGAGGGCTCAGCCAGATACGATGTAGACTTTGTATACGCTGCATTGTATATCTTTTAGGTTTATTGTCCTCATTTTTTATACATGCATCCACAACTGCCCCATGATTCGATACCGAGACCGTTCACCAAGTCAGAGAAGTTATATCTTTTTTCGCTGATCACAAGAGCCAGCTGAGTTTGGTCAAATCCAACAAATTATTTGATATAAGAAGTCAATTTTGTCTCGTATTAAACCTAATCATACTCTTAAAAAGTTCTAAATCCTTGTCCATTAGAGGAGCACGGTGGTGGTCGATCAAGCATGCATGAGTTGGTTCTTGCACGTCTATGGTGATTACTTGTGTATGTGCTTAGATCATCATCCAGATTTGAAGGTATTGACTTGCAAAATAAAATAAGTTATTTACACTGACACTCCCCTATATTTTTTTATGAAAAATTTACTGTACCGATAGTAAATTATATAAAATTGCACAAAACGATAGAAGTCTAAAAAATTTTAGGAAACAATACAATCCGACAAATAGAGTGTCGAAAATTGGACATTCCGACACTCCATTTGTCGGAAATTGAGATGGACGTTGGTGTTGGGTTGGGTTGGTTCAATGGGGGTGGTGGGTGGGTTGATAATTGGTTTTGTTTTTCTTTTGAGTTGGCTCGGTTTTTTTGGTTTTAGGTTTTAGTTGAATGTGATGTTGGTTTTATATTTGAGTTGGTTTGGTTTTTTTTCTTTCTATTTGGTTTATTTTTGGTTTGTCAGATTGAGATTTTAACCAGGTGTAAGATTCTCCAACGTTACAATTCCAACGTTCCAATTCTTACGTTACAATTACAACGGCTATATTAAACCACAATGCTATGTATAATTATCTAACCAAGCAACGTCTTCTCTAAAAAAAATTTATTTTCTTCAAAATCTCTCTCATTCAGTAAGAAGCTCTCTAGTTCGTTGAAAGCTGTAGCTCCTCTCGTCCTATCTCCATTTGGAAGTTCATCTTGTTGTCAGCATGGATCAAAATCTAACAATACTATGCTCGCTTGGAGGTGTACTAAATGGGTTAGCGTATGAAGGAGGTTTAACCCAAGTTCTTTTAGTTGATCGAAATATTTCATTTCTTAATTTACATAATCTAATTATTGATCAATATTCTATCGATTACGAATTTATATTAGTACATATTTTCGTATCTAATTGTATAAATGTAGATAGTAAAGAAGCATGAAAATTTATTCTAATTGTATAAATGTATAAATGGAAATTTATTCTTCAAGTGAATACACAATCACCGTATATTAATATCTATGTCACTCCGCCACCATCAAGAAATAATAATGTAAGTAATATACCTGCTTGTAATGTAACTTTTAACGTTGGTCCTAGTTCTTCTCATCAAGCTATTCCATTTACTGAAGAAAAACATATAGTAGATGATGGTAATAACGATGATGAAAATAGCGATGATCTAATTGAAAATTTAGATGATAAATTTGATGATTTTGTTGATAGACTTAGCACTCTTGAATTATTTATTGGAAAACAATTTGAGAATCGATCTAAATTTAGAAGTTTTATTAGTGATATAGCAATTAGACGTAATTTTACTTGTTCAGCTACTTTAAATAATGCTACTGGGATTATATATAAATGTAATAGTTCAAATTGTCATTGGAGGGTATACGCTAAAGCCATAGGTGGAGGCAAAAGATTTTTTATTCCTACGCTAGAAAATATACATTCTTGTTTAGGTGGACTTACAACTGGTTGTCATCCATTAGCTACCACTGTATGGGTTAAAAATCAGATTATTGATAAAATTCAAGATAATCAGTCGTATAGTCCATCTCATGTTGTAAAAGAAATATTTAGGAAACATATAATACATATTAAATAGTATAAGGCTTGGAAAGCTAGAGAACTTGCTCTATCCGAAATAAATGGTAGTTATATTGATGCATATAGTAGTCTCGAAGAGTATGGTCTTAGAATTATTGAGGCAAATCCATGTAGCCAATGTTTTATGAAGATTACAGAAAATAATAGGTTTGAAAGAATTTTTATTTGTTTCAAGGCATGCATTGATGGATTTCTAAGAGGATGTTTACCTGTGATTAATATTGAGGCTACTTTTCTTTCCTCTAAATATAGAGAGATTTTATTTATTGCTTGTGCTCATGATTCTAACTATCAACTATATCCAATTGCATATGCTGTTGCTGAGAGTGAAAACACTGATTCTTGGACTTGGTTTTTAAACGGTTTAAGAATATCTTTGAAAGATTTTTTGATGCCTGGAATAAAATTTCTTTATATCGGATAAACAAAAAAGATTGATCAATGCCATGCGTGCTATTTTTTCAGAATCGCCTCATTTTTTTTGTATTCAACATTTTAAAGAAAATTTGAAATCGGTATGTAGATCAAAGCATTTTTGTAAGCCATAGATTTTTTTAAAAATATATTAAATAAGGAATTATAATTTTAAATAGCATTTTACCCTTAAAATGAATTATTATAATTATTAGGAATTTTCTAGAATTTTTAAATTATTTTTAAATAGTTTTAAAACCTAAAAATATTATTTTGCAATTTATTGAATTATTTTAATAACTTTTTGTAATTTTTTAAAATGTTTTTAACACAATTTGTAATATTAGTTTTGTCTGTGCAAATTTATATTTGCACAGAGCTCAGCGGGGGCTAGTTTGCAAATCTAGAATTTGCAAACTGTTATGGCGGTGGGGCATAGTGTAAATACTAGTTTTTTTTTGAGGGGGGGGTTTCCTGCAAAATTTCCCCCGATCACTGCCTTCTCTCCGTCGTCATCTCCGGCGATTAGACCTAAACCCTAACCCTAACCCTAAACCCTAATCGAAACCCTAATATAAGACTAGGCAGCCCTATAAATAGACCCCCTGACCGAACCCCTAACCCTATTTCTCTCTCCGACCACCACAGCCACCGCACTAGCTCGTCTTCTCCGACGAATCCAGCCGGAACCCTAGATCTAGGATTCCAGCCACCCTAAGCCACTTTCCGACGAACCACCACCACCAATCGACTCGTCTCGACGAGGCGACTCGGCCACTATTTTTCTCCGACCACCACGACGTTTCGTCCGCCGTGCAACACCCCCGACAGCCACCGCCCATCGGACACGTACGTGTTATTTCTTCTGTGGGTCGTGTCGTGTCTCGTGTACACGTGTGTGAACTCGCCCAGTGTTGAGGAGTCCAGTGGTGAGCGTAGACACGACAAATTCCTGTCGTGCGTGTCGTGCTAGTCACGGACACGGGACTCGTGTCTAATTCGAACGCTCGTGTCCCTAACTGTCAGGACACGAGTATATTTAATGGGTTAACGGGTTTGGTTTTGAGTTATTGGGTTTAAACTCGTTTACTAATGGGTTTGGGTTTGATTACTGTTCATTGGGTCGGGTTTTGGCCCATTAGCCTATTGGGCTGGGCTTATGTATTTATATATATATATATATATATATATGTATATATGTATATATACATATATATGTATATATGTATATATATGTATACATATATATATATATATATATATATATATATATATATATATATATATATATATATATATATATATATTTATATATATATATATATATATATATATATATATATATATATATATATATATATATATATATGTGTGTGTGTGTGTGTGTGTGTGTATATGTATATATGTATATGTATGTGTATTATATATATATATATATATATATATATATATATATATATATATATATATATATATATATATATATATATATATATATATATATAAACATGTTTGTTATATATGTATATACTTTTTGGATATGTTCATACTTGTATTTTTATATACATATAGTTATGCTATATTTACATATTATTTTATTGTCAATAAATATTAATGATATGTATATTTTACTGCATTAAAATATGTTATTTTATTATGAAACTACTTATGTATTTAAAATTAGTATTTATGTAAACTGTGAATTATGGCCATCTGAGACCAAGCCTAATATGGGTTCTGTGGACTCAAATGAGCCAAAATACATTCAAGGTCTGTACGAGTCATATTGGACTTGATTCATGGCTTTGGGTCCCGTATCTGGACTTCGGTTCAATTTCGTATACGTGGATAAAATATTAAAATAATAAATTATTTATTTTCCAGAAATTATAACTTGCTGTTTTTGAATTTTTATGTGTAGTTTAATTCCTGTAAAAATCTTGGAAAAACTGTATTTAAATACTATGTTAACTTATCTAATTTAATATAATTTTTCCATGATTTAATTAGTAGTTTATTATTTTATAAAAATAGGAAAACAGAACTCATTTTCAGTGCACTTATGTTTACTGATTTTTAATAAATATCTATGAGGGTTTTTAAATTCCAGAAAAATTAGTAGTTCTATAATTTGCAAAGATCATCTTGGTACTTTATTTTATGTACATTTGAGCCTTTTGTCTATCTTAAAAATTGTTGGAACACAGTGTACAGTCTGATTTATTTATTGAATAATTACGATTTACGATGTATTGTGTGATTTTGGGATATTTTAGTGTTAGACTTTACCCTACCATAGTGTAAAGGTCCTAGAAAGTTGGTTTAGGTATTGTGTCATCCCACCTTGGTCTCCTATGCTAAGGTCATCATTTGGCTACGTGTCAAGTCAGAAAGTCGTGTCACACCACTAGTGTCCTAGTATTTAGCTTAGTATAAAATCTAAGTTTATATATCCTTTTTACAGTGACGGAACACCCAGACATCTATAGCCTCATATACATACCCTTGCGTTGCACGAGACAAGTACCTCTACAAACTTTATTTACTGCATATAATGAATTGTGTAAAAACCATGTTATATACCGATACCTAAACTGCAAGTCATATCTCTCCATGTTTCACATACTTTATACTTCTCTCAGTATTCACCATGTTTTATACTGTTCTCATATCTCTCACATGTTTAGAATCTGGGTTATGGAAAAACTGATAGTTGAGTACGTGATCATGCCCCCTCTACCGTACTCGAGCAAAGTTTTATTTTATATGTTACTGCGCCGTAGGCCTTTTCTCAAAGCTGTAATTATGCGTATGTACATCTATTGCCGTATCACTTAAACGGATGTACATTTCATTTACATGTACCCCCGCACATTGTACACCTATTGACGATCACGTACCTGCTACAGTTTTAAATACTACATATACATCTGTCAATATGATATATGTATCATTGCCTTGATAGATTGTGATATGCCATGATTCCTGTTTATTACACTTCAGTTCATTTCATGCTTCGTATATTTAGTTTGTTAGAATCATTACTTGCTCCCGTCCTGACAGGATAACGTTGTAGGTATACTTACCGAGGAGGAGTTGCTATGTGATTCCTATTATGGAGTTGCTGTCGAGGATCAGACTTTACCTTACGAGGATGTACCTGCAAGAAAACTCATCTAGTTTGTTTAGCTGCTCGGGACCATTTGAGTGCAGACATGTTTTAGGCTATGTATTTTGATACTGGACCTGTATCCAGTTTTATGTCTTGGCTATGCATTGGAACGTATTTATATACGAGATAATTTTGTGTTTGGAATATTTTCTGACTCAATGTGACATATAGAACTGTTAGCACACTTATTTTGTCTTTAGAACAGCTTACTACGTTTTATCTCAAGCATAGGCTGGACATGACTCGGCCCGGCCCAACAATTTGGGTAGCAGATCGTGACATATTTTTAGTGGTGGCCCATGCAGGTCGTGACTAAATTGTTTGGTTACGTCATTGTACCAAGCATGCCTGCAATTAGGAACTTAAGGTAACTAGATAACACTAGAAATAACATTTAGAACACCTAGAGGATTACTAGGATTGCAACATAGAAAACTCATTGCAGCTTATGCTCGTTATTACAAATTAGACTTTCTTGTTGTTTATGATTATTTACTTTAAAAAGTTCTTATAAGTTCTTTTATTTGTTAGATGGTGCTCACACGCTCGTCCTAGTATGTCACACCTGAAAATGGCACACTTCCTATCCAGCCGGTTGACCAGTTGACCGATGTACCTCCATCTCCACCTAGCATACTCCCCTATTCCACAAATCCACCAACCCAGATGCCTCCACCACCTTCCACATCATAGTCCCAGCAGGACCCGATACTCTCACCACCACCTATTAGTATACCTACCCAGGCTTCCGTCACTCTCGAGGGAAAGCAACTGCTCACTCTGATCCAGGGGTTCCTAACGACCCATCAGGAGCAGACCACCTTACTCCGCCAGAGCATGGAGCGTTCTGAGGAGCGTACCATAGTCCCACCACCGGTGGAGCCACGACCGAGAGCGGAGAACATCAAGGACTTGAACCCCAGGGAGTTCATGGGGACTGAAGGCATCATAGTCGCAGATGACTGGCTAGACTCGGTAGAGAGGAAGCTCCTCGGAGCTAGGTTGTTGGGTGACCTTCAGGTCAAGGCAGCAGGATTTCTGCTAACAGACTTGGCAGGAGTTTGGTTCAGTAATGAGCCATTATTCACGAAAGGGAGGGCCACATGGGATCAGTTCAAGATCCAGTTCAAGAAGAAATTTTTCTCGACCACAGCTAGAGTAGCCATGGGGCTACAATTCCAGAACATCCAGCAGGGGAACCGTTCTGTTGACGAGTATGCAGTGGAGTTTAATCGTTTGAGTTGTTTCGCTCCTAGTCTGGTTGCAGACCCAAAGGAGATGACGCGTAAGTTTTGCTATGGTCTAGTCCCAGACATTGGCATTCTACTAGTGGCAAACGGGACGACTGACTACTACCAGAGCCTAGAGTTGGCCCGGAGTATAGAGGAGCATCTTCTGTCTTATAAGAGACCAGCTTCCGTACACCACGAAGGAGCTTCCAAGCGCTAGGCTTTTCAGCCAAGAGCACCGGTGCCGCATCAACAGACATGCCGTCCTGCCATACCACATCACCCAACCCCACCAGTTAGAGCCCCGGGACCACAGCAGCAGAAGGAAGCTGTGTGTGTATTCTGTAGAAGGCCAAGTCATGATTACTCTATCTGTAGAAAGAGGTTGAGACAGTGCTTAGCTTCTGGGTCTACCACCCACTAGCTTCGGGAATGCCCAGTAGCGAGGGTATTAGGTGCTGGACCACCATCTAGAGGACCGCCGCTTTCGACACAGCAGCAGATGTTCGTGCAACATCTGCAGCAGCAGAAGGGACCCCAGGGGAAGTCTTATAGTCTAGCTCTTGAGGCGGAGCCGGAGCATGTTTCGGAGCCAGATTATTTAGCCGACGTCATCACAGGTCATGTTTATTTTCATACTTTTCTAGCTCTATGCTTGTTTGATTTCGGTGCATCGCATAGCTTCCTGTCATTAGAGTTTTTGTATAAACACCACTTAGTAGCAACACCTACCGAGGAGATGAGTAGAGTAATGACGGGAGGCTGACCAGTACCCATTAGGGCTATCTATAGATGCTCTATTACTATAGCTGGGAGAGAGTTTGGGAGGCGATTCTTTGTGATGCCACTTTCTGGGTATGATATCATATTGGGAATGGATTGTCTTAGCTATAGACTGCCACGAGGGTAGTATTCTGTTTAGTTTCCCAGGAACGACACCATTCAGTGTCAGGAGGACAGGGCCGGAGATCAGCCTAGAGCCGAACTATTATGCGACAGTTGGGGAGTTAGCACCGTCACACCCTATCATCAGAAAGTTTATGGATGTATTGCCAGAGGATCTTCCAGGACATCCGCCTGACAGAGATGTAGAGTTCACTATAGATTTAGTACCGGGTTCATCACCAGTATCCTGGGCTTGCTATAGAGTGAACCCCAAGGAGGCCATAGAGATGAAGGAGCAGATTGATGACCTGTTGAAAAAGGGTTTCATTCGATCTAGTGCTTCTCCATGGGGAGCGCCAATACTTTTTGTGCCGAAGAAGGATGGTACAGTCCGGTTGTGCATTGACTACCGGACATTGAATACTATCACCATTAAGAACAAATATCCTCTGCCCAGGATAGATGATTTGTTCGACCAGTTGAGTGGGGCGAAGGTATTTTTCAGGATAGATTTGAGATCTGGTTACCACCAGGTGAAAGTCAGGGCTGAAGACATCCAGAAGACTGCATTCAACACGAAGTATGGGCAGTACAAGTTTTTTATGATGCCATTTGGTCTCACAAATACGCCAACTGTCTTTATGAACTTGATGAATAAGATATTTCACCAGAATCTAGATAAGTTCGTTGTGGTGTTTATCGACGACATCCTGATATACTCGAAGACGCCGGAGGAGCACGTAGAGCACTTGCAGACAGTTTTGGGGATTCTGTCACGACCCGCACCCTAGAGTTAGGGCACGAGAACGTAACAACGTCCAGCCTACGCCGCAGTGTCGGCGGTAGAACGCTGTCCTAGGTCTCAATGCATCTAACAGTATAAGACTAAACAGTTTATACTCCCCGAATGGGGGTGACATAGCAGATACAGTCTCAATCATATCTAAGGTAGAGCATGATAAAGATAGATAAAACATGAAATCGAAAAGAGATACAACAGATAGAAGTCTAAGTGTCTAAGATAAAAACTCAGAATACATCTCAAAACCCAAATACAGTAATCCATAAATACAACTCAAGATGACTGAAAATAAACTATAAGCAAAAACCCTAGCTATCTATGCAACCTCTACTGTCTCCTCTAGGCTAGCAGGCAACCTCCAGGCTATCTGTAAAATTTATCAACAGGTCCAGTCAGGACTGGAGCGAGCACAAAACATCTCACGCAGTTTATAACGAGTTAGGAAATATAAAGCATGCAATAGAGTAAAGTACATGAAACGCTGAAAGAAGAAGATATATAAAAAACAGTAGAGATTTGATAACAGGAAATATCTAAATATGATAAGTAAGACTGTAAGGAACATGTGATTTAGAGCACAATATGGTTATGTAAACGGGTTAGGTTATACAATAAAATGGGACTCCTTTGTACGTGGGTGTACAATGGACATATACAATTTCTTATACAATACGATTGATCACATAACCATTTCTACTCCCCCTCCCCAATCAATACACAAGGATCTAATTCAGTTATGTTACCTTATACAATGACTTGTACAATGGCTTGTACAATGGCTTGTACAATAACTTGTACAATGGCTTGTACAATGGCTTGTACAATGGCTCAATGTGATACTGAGAGTACAATATGCACAATGAGTGTACAATGATAAGGGTATTCAATAAATACAACATGTAAGTGAAACGCACATCACAATATGTACTTAGTGAATACAAGGAGATAACATCTCAGAAGAAGATCCATATAGTACCAATCCGTGATAATGAATCGTGTCAGCATCAAGTACAGTAATCTAGAGCAAGAATGTAAATCCATACAAGTATGAAACGGTCAGAGAATGTACTCGCCTGATAGCCTGAGTGTCTGAAGAGAATATACTGTCCGAGGAGAGGTATCTGGCTCCTAATTAGAACAGCACAAGTCACAACATGTCCAGAAGGGTAATATAAAATACTACAATGCATTCTACATGAATCTAGGTCAAACTAGGCCAAAGTCAACCCTTGGTCAACTCTGGTCAAGTGCACTAGTCAAACTAGGTCAAACTAGGTCATGTCCTAACCCAGTAAGTCTTACTAGGCCTAACCAAGACTATCCTAGCAAGCACACATCAATACAAGGCTATACAAGCCAACATACACCCAACTCTATATAGCATGCAATTATTCAATACTCAAATAGGCAAGAATTCACATTGGATATACACTAGATAATCTATTACTTTAAGCTATATATGTCTACACATATATACACATGCATATATTGGTATTCAACATTAGGTCTATAATCATGGCATTTCAATGGCTATATAAATCTTATATATTACAATACAATATGCTACCATATATATAATATACATACATAGCTAAGTTAACTATATTCATAAATACTTATTTAAGAGGCTATATGTGTGTATGTGAACATGGCAAAGGGGAAAGTGAGGGTTAAATGGGCATACATAGTGTATACATATCAAAGAGTGTCAAAGTGTAAGTGAACAAAGTGTCAAGTGTGATAGTGTCAACATAGTGTAAGGGGTACATGAGGTAATATAGGATTTGTGTTAACATAGAACATTACATCTCATTAACTTGTATATTGCATACATTACATCTATTATTACATTACATTCATGCTTGCATTCATTCATCATTCATTTATTCTCTTGCACTACTATATGCACCATACATTACATACTATGGAACCTACATATTCATTACAAGCCATACTTATACATGCTTACATTAGAAAGGATACTTACACCTCATATATCATTTATTTAACCATTTACTCATGCTTGCATTCTCTATTTAGTTACATAATGTATATACATTAACATGGGTTAAAAATCAAATAGAACATTATATTACACATAAGGGTGCACAAAATACATATACCGAATAGTAACTCCTACTAATAATTAATACTGTACCAACTCAGCATGAATTAAATTCTAGGATTAAAGTATGTTATAGATCTATGTGTTAGCTTTTCGAAACTTCAAACGGATCGCGTTTTCGTTTCCGAAAACTCCCGGAATCGCGAAAACACCGAGAACGCGTTTGTCTTTCATACAGCTGACACTCAAATAATTCTCCAGAAAGTTACAGAAAGAATTAGGCCTATTAATACATGTTTTTGGAAATCTAACTTCAATACGCTTCTTTTAAAAAAAATGGGAGATTAAACCGAGCTTTGAACTAGAAGTTATGACATTTCTAAGTTAGGACTGAAATTAAAAACGTGGATAAAAATCATGACGGATTTAGATAGTTTGAGCCAAAAGAATACACAATATATATCCTAATTATCCACAAAATAATAGCAATAATAATATGAGGAACCACACTCACAAACTTGATTATACAATCATCATGAACCATTTATTACATATATAAATATAGATACACTCTCATTACAATATATATATAAAAATCTATATATATGTAACATGAACACATCCACAACACAAAGGACACTCCTATGACCTCCAAATGGACACAAAATAGACACAAATGGAGATACAACCATGGGGGTCATTCCTATGGGTTCAAAATAGACCTATATGCATGGGAAAATGAAAAGGAGAAGGGATTTATACCTCCCGGTAGATCGAATCGAAGAAAAACCTTTCCCGACACCGACACGTAGAGATTCCAAAAGGACACGAACGAGCTCCGAATCCTCCCAAACTTGGGTAGCTTCCTCCTTGACTATAATGGAGAAGGAAAGAAGAAGATTTGGTGGTAAAATGGAAGAATTTGGTGGAGAAATTGCTAGGGATTGCTCTCTAGGAATTTGGGGAAGAACAAGAGAGAGAAAAATAGATGGATAATGACAAATGGGAGGCTCAACCCTATCCTTATTGTGGCTGGCCATAAAGGTGGTTTTGTCCTATTAGGAAAAGTCCAAAATGCCCCCACTAACCTATTCTATGAGTATTAGGAAAGGGCTAATTGGTTGGGGCTAAATTAGTCATTCTAAAGTCTCTAATCACACTAACCTTATCCATAATAATTAGTCTAACCTCTAACTAAAATATTTCTATCATGTGGACTAAAATTAATATCATGTGGGCCATGCCTAACTAGTGTGTGGGTCCCACTAGAGTCAAACTACCCCCGAGTCCCCGTTTCAAGTCGGATTGAGTTGAAATTCGAACCCGACTCAAATAACCCCAAAACAATATCATAAATAATAAAATAATATCAAAATAATTCAAAGAGGTCAAATGCAAAAATATCCTTAGGCCAAAAATGATATTAAAATATCATAATCACATGGTTAGGCTCTAGGTCAAACAGTCTCTAGGATTTCACTAGCAAAACGTCAAAACCACAAGTCATTGATTTAAATAATTTTAAAAATGGTTTAAAATTACCAAAAATCATATCATGAATTAAATATCATTATTAAAATAATTATAAACACGAAATTTCAAAATTACCCTCATTTGGAAAACTGGGTGCTACAGATTCTGAGGAAGGAGAGGTTGTATGCCAAATTGTCGAAGTACAAGTTCTTTTTAGATCGAGTGGAGTTTCTCGGTCATGTGGTCACTGGAGAAGGGATCTCAGTAGACCCTAAGAAGATTGCTACCGTTGAGACATGGAAGGCTCCGACATCGGTTTCAGAGATCAGGAGTTTCTTGGGATTAGCATGATATTATAGAAAGTTCATCCAGGACTTTGCTAGGATAGCTGAAGCCATGACGAAGCTGACACGCAAAAGGATGCAGAGTTCATCTGGTCAGAGGACTGCCAGGTAGCGTTTGAGGAGCTAAAGAGGAGGCTGACGACCTCTCCAGTTCTGACATTACCTTCAAGATCTGGAGGTTTCACCATTTACAGCGATGCTTTGGAAAAGGGGTTAGGATGTGTCCTGCAGCAGCATGGGAAAGTGATTGCTTATGCATCTAGGCAATTACGGACTCATGAACGGAACTATCCTACCTACGACGTAGAGTTAGCTGCGGTGATCTTTGCACTCAAGTTGTGGAAACACTACTTATATGGAGAGCGGGTGAAAATCTTTACTGACCACAAGAGTTTGAAGTATGTGTTCACGCAGAAGGAGATGAACATGAGGCAAAGAAGATGGTTGGAGTTGATGAAGGACTTCTATATCGATTCGCAGTATCATCCTGGAAAGGCAAATATGGTAGCGGATGCGCTGAGCAGGCATCCGATGGCATGGTATCTGATGATAGATCGATATTTGCGAGAAGATCTGGAGAAGCTCGGTATTGAGATGATTCGACCAAGATCAGTGATACAGATGATGGCGCTAGACATTCAGTCATGTTTGATGGAGCAGATCAAGGAGACTCATACTACAGATGAGAGCCTTCGTAGACTCAGAGTCCAGTCCTTAGTTGGACTGCTTGATGACTTCACCATGGCAGAGGATGGATCCTTGAGGTACGGCAGCCGATTATGCGTGCCAAAGGGAGAGCTGATAGAGGCGGTCTTTCTGGAGGCGCACCGATCACGATATTCTATTTACCCTGGTGCCAAAAAGATGTACCGAGACTTACGAAAACATCTTTGGTGGCACGGAATGAAGAGAGATGTATCATGCTTCATTTCGAGATGCCTAGTTTGCTAGCAGGTCAAGATGGAGCGTCAGAGGCCAGCTGGTCTATTGCAGCCGTTACCCATTCACGAATGGAAGTGGGAGCATATTACGATGGACTTCGTCTCAGGGCTTCCTCATTCCCAAGGAGGGAAAGATGCGATATGGGTCATCATTGACTGGCTGACGAAGTGTGCTCACTTCATACCCTTCAAGGTGGGGCTTTCTACCGAGAAGTTGGCAGAGCTATACATGCAGCAGATAGTTTGCTTGCACAGAGTGCCAGTGAGCATCGTATCAGACAGGGACAACAGATTCACGTCCCATTATTGGAGGAGCTTACATGAGGAGTTGGGCAGTCGGCTCAAGTTCAGTACAATGTACCACCCACAGACAGATGGACAGTCCGAGAGGACAATTCAGATGCCAGATGACATGTTGAAGACTTGTGTACTGGATTTTGGCAGATCATGGGAGAGCCATCTGTACTTAGTAGAGTTTTTATACAACAACAACTACCAAGCCAGCATCGGTATGTCTCCATTCGAGACACTGTATGGACGACGATGCCGTACACCGCTCTTTTGGGATGATGTTGGGGATAGAGTTATGCTTGGGCCAGAGATGATCATTGAGGCAGCATAGAAGGTCAGGATGATCAGAGATAGACTCTGAGTTGCTCAGGACAGACATAAACACTGGGCCGATGCTAGTCGCAGACCAATGGAGTTTGCTGACGGAGATAGGGTATTGGTGAAGATATCACCTACTAGAGGGATGATCCGGTTCGGACGAGGCGGCAAGTTGATCCCCAGATACATTGGACCGTTTGAGATACTCGACAGGATCGGAGAGGTAGCTTACAGGGTTGCACTTCTACCCAACCTAGCAGGGATTCACGATGTCTTTCATGTGTCTCAGCTTAGGAGATACGTTCCAGACCCCAGCTATGGGCTAGATCATTCAGAGTTGGAGATCGGACCGAGCCTTGCGGTTACTAAGCAGCCAGTAGAGATATTGGACCGGAAGGACGAAAGGAGAAGAGGCTGAGGAACAAAGTCATACCCTTGGTCCAAGTAGCTTGGAGCCGTCACTCTCCGGAGGAATCTACTTGGGAGAGGGAGTCGGACATGAGGGAGAGATATCCTTACTTGTTCGACCCATCAGCCGCGAGAGAACCATCCGTTTTCGCTTGATACCTTAGAGGTTAGTCTTAATAATAGCCTTAGTCATTGCCTTAATTGCTTGCTATGTTAGAATGTTTGTAGAGTCTTCTATCATTATGAATTTCGAGGACAAAATTTTTTAAGGATGGAAGATTTGTAAGCCCTAGATTTTTTAAATATATTAAATAAGAAATTATAATTTTAAATAGCATTTTTATCCTTAAAATGAATTATTATAATTATTAGGAATTTTCTAGAATTTTTAAATAATTTTTAAATAGTTTTAAAACCTAAAAAATATCATTTTACAATTTATTGAATTGTTTTAATAACTTTTTCTAATTTTTAAAAATGTTTTTAACACAATTTACAATATTAGTTTTGTCTGTGTAAAATATTTGCACAGAGCTCAGCGGGGTCTAGTTTGCAAATCTAGAATTTGTAAACTGTTATGGCTGTGGGGATTAGTGTAAATACTAGTTTAATTTTTTGGGGGGGGGGGTTCCTGTAAAATTTTCCCCGATCACCGCCTTCTCTCCGTCATCATCTCCGACGATTAGACCTAAACCCTAACCCTAAACCCTAATCGAAACCCTAATATAAGACCAACCAACCATATAAATAGACCAACCCCCCCGACCGAACCCGTAACCCTATTTCTCTCTCCGACCACCACAGCTACCGCACTAGCTCGTCTTCTCCGAGGGACCCAGCCGGAACCCTAGATCTAGGATTCCAGCCACCCTACGCCACTTTCCGACGAACCACAACCACCAATCGACTCGTCTCGACGAGGCGACTCAGCTACTATTTTCTCCGACCACCATGACGTTTCTTCCGTCGTGCAACGCCTCCGACAGCCACCACCCATCAGACACGTACTTGTCATTTCTTCTGTGGGTCGTGTCGTGTCTCGTGTACACATGTGTGGACTCGCCTAGTATTGAGGAGTCCAGTGGTGAGCATGGACACGACGAATTCGTGTCGTGCTAGCCACAGACACAGGACTCGTGTCTAATTCGAACGCTCGTGTCCCTAACTGTCAGGACACGAGTATATTTAATGGGTTAACGGGTTTGGTTTTGAGTTATTGGGTTTAAATCCGTTCACTAATGGGTTTGGGTTTGATTACTGTTCATTGGATCGGGTTTTGGCCCATTAGCCTATGGGCTAATATATATATATATATATATATATATATATATATATATTATATAATAGATATATATATTATATATATATGTGTGTGTATATGTGTATATGTTTTATATATATGTATTTATATATATATATATGTGTGTATATGTATATATGTATATGTATATGTTATGTATATTATATGTATATATATATATCTATATATTATTTTATATATATATATATATATTATATGTATAGTTATATGTATATTATGTATATGTATATGTATATGTATAGTATAGTATATTATATAAATATACTGATATATATTATATATATATATATATAAAAAAAAAATATATATATATATATATATCTATATATATATATATATATATATAATATATATATAGATAATAATATATATATATATATATATATAATATATATATATATATATATATAGATAGGTGTATATGTAAAAAAAAAAAAAAAAAAAAAATATATTCTATATATATATATATATATATATAGATATCTAATATATTATATAATATAAGATATATATAGATATATATATATATATCTATATATCTATATATATGTGTTATTTGTTTATATATATGTATTATATATATATTAGTATATGTATATATTTATATGTATATGTATATATATACTGATATATATTATATAATATATATATATAAATTATATATATATATATATATTTTATAATATATATATATATATGTATATTATAGTATATATATATATATATATATAGATATATATATAGATATATATGTATATGTCTATATAAGTATATGTATTATTATATTATATATCTATATATATATATATATATATATATATATAATATATATATATATATAATATATATATATATATATATATATATATATAATATATACTATAGATATATATATACTGATATAATATATATATTATATTATATATATATATATATATATAGATATATATATAATATATATATATTATATATATATTTTTTTTTTTTTATATAATATATATAGAAATATATAGAAAATAATAAATAATTTTATATATGATATATATTATATATATTATATATATAATATATATTATCTATTCTATTATAGATATATATATATTCTATATATATACATTTTGTTATATAAACCTATTTGTTATAATGTATATACTTTTGGATATGTTCATACTTGTATTTTTATATACATGTAGTTATGCTATATTTACATATTTTTTATTATCAATAAATATTAATGTATGTATATTTTACTGCATTAAAATATTATTTTATTATGAAACAACTTATGTATTTAAAATTAGTATTTATGTAAACTGTGAATTATGGCCATCTGAGTCCAAGCCTAGTATGGGTTCTGTGGACTCAAATGAGCGTAAATATTCAAGGCCTATACGAGTATATTGGACTTGATTCATGGCTTTGGATTTCGTATCTGGACTTCGGTTCAATTTCGTATACGTGGATAAAATATTAAAATAATTATTTATTTATTTTTTAGAAATTGTAACTTGCTGTATTTGAATTTTTATATGTAGTTTAGTTACAGTAAAAATATGGGAAATTTTGTATTTAAATACTATGTTAATTTAGACGTTTCAATATAATTTTTCCAAGATTTAAACTATAATTTTTCTATTTTACAAAAATAGGAAAACAGAACTCATTTTCAGGGCACTTATGTTTACTGATTTTTAATAAATATCTATGAGGGTTTTTAAATTCCAGAAAAATTAGGATAAATTTCTATAATTAGCAAGGATCATCTTGGTACTTTATTTTATGTATATTTGAGCTTTTTGCTACCATAAAAATTGTTGGAACACAGTATACAGTCTGATTTATTTATTGAATAATTACGACTTACGATGTATTGTGTGATTTTGGAATATTTTAGTATTAGACTTTACCCTACCATAGTGTAAAGGCCCTAGAAAGTTGGTTTAGGTATTGTGTCACCCCACCTTGGTCTTCTATGCTAAGGTCATCATTTGGCTAGGTGTCCAGTCAGAAAGTCGTGTCACACCACTAGTGTCCTAGTATTTAGCTTAGTATAAAATCTAAGTTTATATATCCTTTTTATAGTGAAGGGACACCCGGATATCTATAGCCTCATATACATACCCTTGCTTTGCACGAGGCAAGTACCTCTATAAACTTTATTTTCTGTATATAATAAATTGTGTAAAAACCATGTTATATACCGATACCTAAACTGCAAGTCATATCTCTCCATGTTTTACATACTTTATACTGCTCTCAGTATCCACCATGTTTTATACTGTTCTCATATCTCTCATATATTTAGAATCTGGGTTATGGGGAAACTGATAGTTGAGTACGTGATCATGCCACCTCTACCGTACTCGAGCAAAGTTTTATTTTATATGTTACTGCGCCTAGGCCTTTTCTCAAAGCTGTATTTGTTCGTATATACATCTATTATCGTATCACTTATACGGAAGTACATTTCATTTACATGTGCCCCCCCGCACATTGTACACCTATTGACGATCACGTACCTGCTACAGTTTTAAATACTACATATACATCTGTCAATATGACATATGTATCCTTGCCATGATAGATTGTGATATGCAATGATTCTTGTTTATTACACTTCAGTTCATTTCATGCTTCGTATATTTAGTTTGTTAGAATCAGTACTTGCTCCAGTCCTGACAGGATAACGTTGTAGGTATACTTACCGAGGAGGAGTTGCTATGTGATTCCTATTATGGAGTTGCTGTCGAGGATCAGACTTTACCTTACAAGGATGTATCTGCGGGAAAACTCGTCTAGTTTGTTTAGTTGCTCGGGACCATTTGAGAGCAGACATATTTTAGACTATGTATTTTGATATTGGACCTGTATCCAGTTTTATGTCTTGGCTATGTGTTGGAACATATTTATATACGAGATAATTTTGTGTTTGGGATATTTTCTGACTCAATGTGACATATAGAACTGTTAGCACACTTTGATCGTATATTGTTTTGTCTTTAGAACAGCTTACTACGTTTTATCTCAAGCGTAGGATGGACATGACTCGGCCCGGTCCAACAATTTGGGTAGCAGATCGTGAAAATTTTCAACGTAGCTTGGATTATCTTGCAAGATGTTATAATAAAACAGATGCAAAAAGTTAATTGGAGATGATTAAAGCTGAAAATATAGTTGTTTACAATTGGCTCGTTGGAGTAAATGATGAAAATCGTATTTTCTCACACTGGATTACAGCGTATTCTCCTTGTCCAAGACTAGATATTAACACGTCAAATCTTGCTGAATGTTTCAATAATTGGATTAAAAATCTCCGTGATAAACCAATAACAACACTACTTGATGGTATTCGAGCCAAGATTATAACACTTCAGGACAAGAACAGACAACAATCTGAAAATCTTGAAACAAATTTTTGTTCGAAGATGTTAAAAATGATGGCTCGAATCACAAAAGAAAACCATCAACTGGAAATGTTACGTATAGTGGGTCATTTGTTTGAGATATTAGATCGTAAAACCAATAGAACATATGTTATTCGTTTAAATGAAAACTATTGTTCATGTTTAAAGTGGTATCATACTTTTCTTCCATGTATACATGCATGTTATGCTCGTAATTGTTGCAATATTAGGATTGAGCATTATTATCCAGCTATGTTCTGAGACAAATGTGAGATGTTATGCGTCTCTAGTCTGGAATTCCAAGCAGAAATTAATTTGCAGGCTTTTGCGGTTGCTGTCACTACCACATTTCTAGTTTGAGGGTATTTTTATCATTTTTAGGGTTATTTAAATTTATTATAATTTATTTGAATTTATGGGAATTTTTAGAATTTATTTTGGAATTGTTTGGATGAGGGTTGACTAGGTTGACTTTGACTAGCAATGACCATGGTAGACTAACCTAGGAGCTAACCCTAGTTGAGTTTGGACTTGGTTAGGTTATACAACCCTAGTTAGACTAGAGTTGACCCATGGTATGGTTATTTGACTTGAGTTAGACTTTTAAGTCATAAGCCATGACTTGTGATTAACCATTAAATCAATAACTAGCCAAATAGGCCCAAAGCCCATTAACTAGTGCCTAACCCTAACCCTAACACTATTTGTCCAGCCACTACACCCATTGGAAAACCCCCCTCCTATAAATATTCTCCTCCATTTAGGGCTAGCCTCTTTAGGAAGGAGCAAGTTTAGAAAGAGGTATTTTCCCTACTTCAAAAATCCCTAGAGAATCCATTTTAACTCCTTTTTAATCCAAACAAATTGCAATAAGTTTTAATTTTAGTATTCTTGCTGTTGTTACATGTTATTCTCAGATTTAAATCAATTTGGAGAAGTTTCACCATCAAGAGGAACACCTCTCTTTAGAGCTTTTTGGGGATTTTGATACATAGAGGTAACTTCCTATTTTCACCATAAAATTCTGGTTTTATTTCATATCTAGGGAGCCCTAGGCCTAACCTAACTGTAGGAATAGGAAACCCCAGAATTTGGGTCCATTTCGTGTCCTATTTGGACACGTATCAATGTCCCTATACTAGTGTTTGTGAAAATGCCACAAAGAAACTTTTTGTGTTATTTTCGAAAACTTTTTGAATAGAAAAATGTGTTTTTGTGTCGCTTATCCATTTTTTTAGCTCTGAGCTTGAATCGTGCTTGTGTCATGTCCTTTGGACACGCGTGCACACGTTCTCGCGCACGCGCGCCCAGCTACAGTACTCCCCTGCTGTTCGGGTTTCCTACAGGACACGACACAAATTTGTTTGACACAAAAATTAGTGGACACTAGGGGGCATGCACTGTCATCATGCCCCCAAAATTTCACTAGGTTTTGTGGTCGGGTTGGAGAGAAATCAGTCGTGCACTGATTTCTCACTGTTCTGCACACGGTTTAAATTAGTCACTGATACGGCCTTGTATCCTCGGACACGACACGCAATGACACAAATCAGGGTGACACACACCTAGGTCTACCCTAGGCGCACCCACTGACACGTGCATGTGACCCCATTCGTGTCGTGTCGGGTGCACGACACGCGTGCACCTGTGCACGATGCAGTGCACAGTGCAGTGTCTGTGTGTGCACTGTTGCGTGATTCATTCTATTGGACACGTCTGTGTCGTGTGGGGTGGACATGAATTGGACCCTAAGACACGAGAACATGTTATATATGAATTACCAACCATTAGTTTAGCATTTTAGTTTAATTTGTTGATTAAATTCCTTTTTCCTAATTTTTCTGAAATGGGTATTTACTGTTTTCTTCCCAGTTTCAAATCTGAGTTTTAGCATCCCTTTTTGATTAATTAAATGCTATTATTTACTTGTTTGAATCACTGACATGTTCTCATATTAATTATCTACTGGTGTGTCAATTTTGGGTTGGAATGGGTATGTTTTGATTTCGAAATGGGGTGTGATTTGAATGTTTGAACTATTGTGAAAAACTGGGATTGGATTCTGAATTCTCATGGTGTTTAGAACCCAACCTCCGTTCTGGTAAAACCTGAGATTATGGGGGGTTCATGAATTGTTTTCCCCTTCTTTTTCACTGATTTCCTGAACTTCATGTTGTTTGAGAACAAACCTGGGATTAAAGGGGTTGGACTATTTTTAATACCTGAGATTTCAGGTTCATTTTTACATGTAATTTTCACTGTTTGTTATCCTGAGAACTTTTCTATACACTATACACACATATGTAATCACATTCACACACTTCACTAGGTCAGCCCCCACTCACTCACAGTTTATTTTTTTCCATTCCCTCACTCTTTACCTTCTCTATATTTTCTACCCTCTCTCTCTCTATATATATCCTATTCTCCTATGTAAATACTTGCTAATAGGTAATGTATGTAAATACATAATGTTATACATAATGTAATGTGTGTATTTACTATATATGTAATATACATAAATGCATGTGTTATGTATTAGGTTATGTAAACATATCAAGAGTGTATTGGTTAGATATAGATTTGGCTTGGTGTATGTGTTTGGTTTGGCCTAGGTAGATTAGCCTATGGCCTGTATATGCCTGTTTGACTAACAGGCCTAGATTGGGCTTGTACAACTTTATTAGACCAAGAATAGACTTGCTAGACTAGTGTAGACTAGTTTGACCTAGTGTGGACTTGTTTGACCTAGTTTGACCATAGTTGACCTAGTTTGACTTCTAGGGTTGACCAGAGTTGACCAAGAGTTGACTTTGGCCTAGTTTGACCTAGATTCATGTAGAATGCATTGTAGTGTTTCATTTTACCATTCTGGACTTGTTGTGACTTGTGCTGTTCTAAATAGGAGCCAGACACCACTCCTCGGACAGTACTTTTCAGTTGGACACTCAGATACCAGGCGAGTACATTCTCTGATCATTTCATATCCTGCTTAAAATTATTTTCCTGTTTTAGATTACTTTACTTGATGCTGTCACGTTGGTAACACGGATTAGTACTATATGGATCCATTCTTGAGATATTATCCCCTCAGGGAGCATCGTATACTACATGTTCTGTGTATTTCACTTACATGGTGTATCACTATGCTTCACGATTCTTCGATCACTTGTGACATGTACTCTCATGATCACAGAGTCTTCCCAGAATCATCCCATTTATAGGTATTCCCAGAATCACCCATTTATGGGCTATCCATGTATCACCCCTTGTGGGCCTTTGCATGGAATCATAACATAACCTGGCTGGATCCTTGCGTATTGATTAGGGGTACGGGGGAGTAGAAGTAAACATGTGAATAATATCTAAGTAGTGTAGTTCCTAGAATCACTCCAAAGTATAGTTCCCAGAATCTCCTATGCCATTCACATGTTTATATTGTACTCTGACTCACTAGCCACAGTTAGATCTCTATTTACAGTATATATATTTCCATTACAGTTTTCTCTGTTTACATTCTATGCTTCATTCAGTTTCCTGTATCTTACTCTACTGCATGTCTATATTTTCTAACCTGCTATGAACTGTTGAGATGTATTGTGCTCGCTCCTGTCCTGACTGGACCTGTTGAAAATATTACAGAGGACGAGGAGGAGGCTAGTGTGGATACCTATTACGGTGCTACTTTAGATGAGTGCCTGGACCTGGACCAGCAGCAGGTCCTACTAGCTGTGGATGACACACCCTTAGACTAGGATGTTTTTATTTACAGTATTCTATGGATGATTGTACTTATTAATACTTGGGATCTGGGATTATGTATTATCTTAGACACTTAGACTTTCTGATGTACTTGGGATTTTCCCCTTTTATTTCAGCACTTTCTTTTATCTATCTATCTGCTACCTTATCATCTGTCTTAGTTGTGATTGAGTTTACTTTTATCATGTCACCCCATTCGGGGAGTATAAACTGTTTAAGCTTTATATTGTTAGATGTTGTGACCTAGGACAGCGTTCTACCGTCGATATTGCGGCGTAGGCTGGACGTACCCACGTCTCGTGCCCTAACTCTAGGGTACGGGTTGTGACACGTTTTTAGTGGTGGCCCATGCAGGTCTAGACTAGAAGTGTAGTGGTATTCGAATTAGAGTACCACTACAGCCTGCAGTAGGATATAGGACATTAATTTTAAGGTACTCAATCACATTAGGAAAAATTCTTTTATTGCCATCTAAATTCTTATTTTCAGCTGATCCTTTTGAATTTTAATTGTCCGCCTTTGTTATATCGCTTCTTTCTCAGAAATTGATACTCTTGTTTGTCTATCTTTAGGATGATAGAGACTCGATCGCAGCGTACCATTCATGAGGATGCTATGGAGGGGACTGCTACCTCTCAGCCAGTACAGCGGGGCCAGGGGACTGCAGCTCCTGCCACCTCTGCTCGTATTGAGACCCCGGCAGCAGCAGCAGGGGGTATGCTTCTACCGGCTCGGAGGCATGACCCAGTTCTCCCAGAGGATCCTTTCCAGCAGCCACCTGCAAGGACAGATATCGCCGTTCAGCTGTTGGCCTTCTTCAGGCAGTACATGGAGGGTCAGCAGATCCAGCAGCAGAGGCACACAGCAGAGCTCACTCCAGGCATTGAGCTGGCAGTGACCACAGTGGAGAGGGTCGTAGCTCAGCCAGCGGCAGCCCCGCAGGTGCACCAGCCGCGGGAGAAGGGCATCCAAAATTTCCAGAAGATGCACCCGAGAGACTTCCGGGGGACAGAGGGGATCTTGTATGCCGATGAGTGGATCGAGCATATGGAGAAGATTTTCAGATTGGCTGAGATCCCGACGAGGCTCCAGATAGAGGCAGCGGCCAGCATGATGCAGGATCTGGCCCGTACCTGGTACCAGACTGACCCGAGGGTCGGTACAGCAGGACAGACTTGGGCAGCATTCAAGAAGCTGTTCAAGGAGAAGTTCTTTCCATACGCAGCACTGGGAGCCGCCCTCGAGACCCAGTTCGAGGCTCTAGTCCAGGAGAGCCAGTCCGTGGAGGAGTACGCAGGAGAGTTCTGCCGCCTGAGCAGATTTATGGAGGACTTGTCAGAGACGACGAAGGCCCGAAGATTCCGGAAAGGCTTGGTAAAGGAGGTCAAGTCCTACACCAAGAACGCCCACAGTGCTACATTTGAGGAGATCCTGGTGGACGCACTAGCTGCAGAGGATGATCTTGAGCTTAGGCTCAAGAGGGGACGAGACTCCCAGGGAGGCAGCAGTAGCGGAGGACCGGCCAAGAGGCCGCACTTTCAGCAGCAGCACCACCAGCAGCAGAGGTTCCAGTCGCAGCAGTTTCAGCAGCCGAGGCACCAGCCAGTACAACATCAGCAGCAGAGGGTACAACAGCAGGCACCGAGGCAGCAGGCCACCACCTGTACTTATTGCAAGAAGCCAGGGCACGGGTGGAACGAGTGTAGGAAGAGGCTGGGCAAGTTCCTGGTATGTGGCTCAGGAGATCACCAGATGAGGTAGTGTACCTTGACCACGGGACGACCAGCTCAGGGAGGAGGAGCCAGAGCAGCAGCAGGCCAGCAGAGGGGACCAGCCCTGCCGACCTAGCAGCAGAGATTTGTTCAACACCAGCAGCAGGCCAGGAGAGGCCAGCCGGGGCAAGCTTTCACCATGGCGGCTGAGGATGCAGAGGTGATCGGAGGGCTGATTGCAGGTTCGATTCTCCTCGACTCCAGTCCAGCTTTTGTATTATTCAATTCCGGTGCTTCGCATAGTTTTATATCAGTATCTTTTGCGATTAGACACGGTATCATAGCTGAATCGTTGCCTAGGACTTACAAGATCACGACCGGGGGTGGCATTATCCTCGTACGTGATGTTTGTAAGGGTCGGAGAGTTATTTTGGGAGGCCGTAAGTTGGAGGTGAGCCTGCTCGTAATGCCATTGCCGAACTACGATATAGTACTCGGCATGGATTGGTTGAGCAGGCACCACGCCAGCATTAATTGCAGAGGGGGTAGAGTTCTCTTCAGAGCGTCGGGGGAGCCAGAGTTCGAGTACTCCAGACGTCAGGCAGAGCAGAGCAGCGGAGTTTTCTGCGGAGTCTCGATTGAGGAGCAGACGATTCCACACCCCTTGATAGCAGAGTATATGGATGTTTTCCCAGAGGAGTTGCCGGGATTGCCACCAGACAGAGACATAGAGTTCTCGATAGACTTGGTTCCAGGAGCGAAACCCATCTCTCAGCATGTCTATCGGGTGAACAACAGTGAGCTGGTGGAGCTGAAGAAGCAAGTGGATGAGCTGCAGGACAAGGGCTTCATCCGCTCGAGTTCGTCGCCATGGGATGCACCAGTGTTATTTGTGCCGAAGAAGGATGGGTCAGTACGGATGTGTATTGACTATAGGGCACTCAACAACCTCACGATCAAGAACAAATACCCACTGCCGCGGATCGACGATCTTTTTGACCAGTTGAGCGGAGCTCGGGTATTTTCCAAGATTGATCTGAGATCGGGATATCACCAGGTAAAGGTGAAGGGGGATGATATTCCTAAGACCGCTTTCAGGACGCGGTACGGGCAGTTTGAGTTTTTGGTTATGCCGTTTGGACTAACCAATACACCAGCAGTATTTATGAACCTAATGAACAAGGTGTTCTACCAGTATCTGGATCAGTTTGTGGTGGTGTTCATTGACAACATCTTGATATATTCCAAGAATGAGGAGGTGCACGAGGAGCATCTGCGGATAGTGCTGGAGACTCTCAGGAGGGAGCAGCTTTATAGAAAACTCTCCAAGTGTGAGTTTTTCTTGGACCGGGTGGACTTCTTGGGGCACGTTGTGACTGGAGATGATATCTCAGTTGACCCCAAGAAGATTGTAGCAGTTGAGGCATGGACAGTGCCGACTTCAGTTGCAGAGATCAGAAGTTTCCTGGGGCTGGCAGGATATTATCGGAGATTTGTGCAGGACTTCTTCCGGGTTGCAGAGCCGTTGACATGGTTGATCCAGAAGGATGCTGAGTATATTTGGTCAGAGGAGTGTCAGGCAGCTTTTGATGAGTTGAAGAAGCGGCTTACGACAGCTCCGATTCTGACATTGCCTTCAGGATCAGGTGGTTTTACTATTTATAGTGACGCTTCAGGAAAGGGGCTGGGTTGCGTCTTGCAGCAGCATAGGAAGGTGATTGCCTATGCTTCCAGGCAATTACGTCCCCATGAGAAGAACTACCCTACCCACGACCTGGAGCTGGCAGCAGTGATATTTGCTTTGAAGTTGTGGAAGCATTATCTGTATGGGGAGAGGGTAGAGATCTTTACAGATCACAAGAGCTTAAAGTATGTGTTCACTCAGAAGGAGTTGAACATGAGGCAACGCAGATGGCTAGAGTTGATAAAGGATTTTGACATCCTACTTCAGTATCATCCAGGGAAGGCCAACGTGGTTGCCGATGCCTTGAGTAGGTATCCGACAGCCATGTGTTTGACCATGGATCGACATTTGCTTGTAGACTTGGAGAGCCTTGGGATTGAGGTGATCGTGCTCAAGGTACAGATGCAGTTATGGGGGATGCAGATTCAGTCGGACTTGGTGGAGAGGACCAAGTCGGCACAGTTTGAGGACGTTGCTCTGCGGTGTCTCCGAGAGCAGGTTCGAGCAGGATTGCTGGAGGACGAGTTTTCTCTTACAGATGATGGTGCCTTGAGGCACGGTTCCAGATTATGTGTGCCCAGCGGAGAGCTCAGAGAGCAGGTTATGCAGGAGGTCCACAGATCTCAGTACTCTATACACCCTGGTGCCAACAAGATGTACCGAGATCTAAGGGAGCATGTTTGGTGGTCCGGGATAAAGCGGGAGGTGGCTCGCTTCGTAGCTAGGTGCTTGATCTGTCAGCAGGTCAAGGCGGAAAGACAGAGGCCCGGTACATTATTGCAGCCGCTGCCCATTCCCGAGTAGAAATGGGAGCATATCACTATGGACTTCGTATCAGGATTGCCGTGTACACCAGGAGGAAAAGATGCGATTTGGGTCATCATTGACAGGTTGACCAAATCGGCCTACTTCTTGCCATTCAAGGTGGGTACGTCTACAGAGAGGCTGGCGAAGATGTATATGCGGCAGATAGTCAGGATTCACGGAGTTCCGGTCAGCATCGTCTCAGATCGGGATAGTCGCTTTACTTTCTATTTCTGGAGGAGTCTGCAGACTAGCTTGGGCACTCAGCTCAAGTTTAGTATCGCATACCACCCCCAGACGGACGGACAGTCAGAGAGGACTATTCAGACACTTGAGGATATGCTGCGGACGTGCGTCCTGGACTTTGGAGACTTCTGGGAGGATTATCTTCATTTGGTGGAGTTTGCTTACAACAACAGTTTCCAGGCTAGCATTGAGATGTCACCTTTCGAGGCTCTGTACGGGCGTAGGTGTCGTACACCCTTATCTTGGAATGATGTTGGTGAGCGAGCTTTACTGGGGCCAGAGATGGTTGTTGATGCAGCCGAGAAGGTAAAGCTCATCAGGGACAGACTTCGCATGGCGCAGGACAGACATCGGCACTGGGCCGATAGCCACCGGAGGCCCTTGGAGTTTGAGGTACAGATTAGAGTAGGATTGGATTAGGTTTGATTGTTTGTGTTTTATTAATCATGTTTGTTTATTATAATTAATTGAGACCTTGCTTGTGATTAGGTCAGAGACCAGGTTTTTTTGTGGATATCTCCGACTCGTAGTACAATACGTTTTGGTGGAGGCGGGAAGCTTAGCCTGCGCTTTATCGGCCCTTTCTTTATTAGCGGAAGAGTCGGTGACGTGTCATACAGGCTAGACTTGCCGCCTGCACTTGTAGGGGTCCACAACATATTCCATGTATCACAGTTGAGACGGTACGTGGCTGACCCTAGCCATGTGCTCGATCATTCAGAGATTGAGGTTGGGCCTTCTCTCAGCTATCCAGAGCAGCCAGTGGAGATACTGGATCGACGGGAGAAGGTTCTGAGGAACCAGGTGATACCCTTGGTACGCGTCTCATGGAGCCATCATTCTCCAGGAGAGTCTACCTGGGAGCGGGAGGATGAGATACGCGAGCGATACCCTTATCTTTTTGGACCGTGAGGTATACTTTCTATCCTTCTCATCAGTTGCATTTCGTCTTTCAATTTTGAGGACGAAATTCTTTTAAGGAGGATAGATTTGTCACTACCGCATTTCTAGTTTGAGGATATTTTGTCATTTTTGGGGTTATTTGAATTTATTATAATTTATTTGAATTTATGGGAATTTTTAGAATTTATTTTGGAATTGTTTGGATGAGGGTTGACTAGGTTGACTTTGACTAGCAATGACCATGGTAGACTAACCTAGGAGCTAACCCTAGTTGAGTTTGGAATTGGTTAGTTTATACAACCCTAGTTAGACTAGAGTTGACCCATGGTATGGTTATTTGACTTGAGTTAGACTTTTAAGTCATAAGCCATGACTTGTGATTAACCATTAAATCAATAACTAGCCAAATAGGCCCAAAGCCCATTAACTAGTGCCTAACCCTAACCCTAACACTATTTGTCCAGCCACTACACCCATTGGGAAACCCCCCTCCTATAAATATTCTTCTCCATTTAGGGCTAGCCTCTTTAGGAAGGAGCAAGTTTAGAAAGAGGTATTTTTCCTACTTCAAAAATCTCTAGAAAATCCATTTTAACTCCTTTTTAATCCAAACAAATTGCAATAGGTTTTAATTTTAGTATTCTTGCTGTTGTTACATGTTATTCTCAGATTCAAATCAATTTGGAGAAGTTTCACCATCAAGAGGAACACCTCTCTTTAGAGCTTTTTGGGAATTTTGATACATAGAGGTAACTTCCTATTTTTACCATGAAATTCTGGTTTTATTTCATATCTAGGGAGCCCTAGGCCTAACCTAATTGTAGGAATAGGAAACCCCAGAATTTGGGTCCATTTCATGTCCTATTTGGACACGTATCAGTGTCCCTATACTAGTGTTTGTGAAAATGCCACAAAGAAACTTTTTGTGTTATTTTCGAAAACTTTTTGAATAGGAAAATATGTTTTTGTGTCGCTTATCCATTTCTTTAGCTCTGAGCTTGAATCGTGCTTGTGTCGTGTCGTTTGGACACGTGTGCACACGTTCTCGTGTGCGCGCGCGCACAGCTACAGTACACCCCTGCTGTTCGGGTTTCCTACAGGACACGATACGAATTTGTTTGACATAAAAATTGGTGGACACTAGGGGGAATGCACTGTCATCATGCCTCCAAAATTTCACTAGGTTTCGTGGTCGGGTTCGAGAGAAATCAGTTGTGCACTGATTTCTCACTGTTCTGCACACGGTTTAAATTAGCCACTGATACGGCCTTGTATCCTCGGACACGACACGCAATGACACGAATCAGGGTGACACACACCTAGGTCTACCCTAGGCGCACCCACTGACACGTGCACGTGACCCCATTCGTGTCGTGTCGGGTGCACGACACGCGTGCACCTGTGCACGATGCAGTGCACAGTGCAGTGTCTGTGTGTGCACTGTTGCATGATTCATTCTATTGGACACGTCTGTGTCGTATGGGGTGGACATGAATTGGACCCTAAGACACGAGGACATGTTATATATGAACTACCAACCATTAATTTAGCATTTTAGTTTAATTTGTTGATTAAATTCATTTTTCCCAATTTTTCTGAAATGGGTATTTACTGTTTTCTTCCCAGTTTCAAAATCTGAGTTTTAACATCCCTTTTTGATTAATTAAATGCTATTATTTACTTGTTTGAATCACTGACATGTTCTCCTATTAATTATCTACTGGTGTGTCAATTTTGGGTTGGAATGGGTATGTTTTGATTTCGAAATGGGGGGTGATTTGAATGTTTGAATTGTTGTGAAAAACTGGGATTGGATTCTGAATTCTCATGGTGTTTAGAACCCAACCTCAGTTCTGGTAAAACCTGAGATTATGGGGGGTTCATGAATTGTTTTCCCCTTCTTTTTTACTGATTTCCTGAACTTCATGTTGTTTGAGAACAAACCTGGGATTAAAGGGGTTGGGCTGTTTTTAATACCTGAGATTTCAGGTTCATTTTTACATGTAATTTTCACTGTTTGTTATCCTGAGAACTTTTCTATACACTATACACACATATTCAATCTCATTCACACACTTTACTAGGTCAGCCCCCACTCACTCACAGTTCATTTTTTTCCATTCCCTCACTCTTTACCCTCTCTATATTTTCTACCCTCTCTCTCTATATATATATCCTATTCTCCTATGTAAATACTTGCTAATAGGTAATGCATGTAAATACATAATGTTATATATAATGTAATGTGTGTATTTACTATATATGTAATATACATAAATGCATGTGTTATGTATTAGGTTATGTAAACATATCAAGAGTGTATTGGTTAGATATAGATTTGGCTTGGTATATGTGTTTGGTTTGGCCTAGGTAGATTAGCCTATGGCTTGTGTATGCCTGTTTGACTAACAGGCCTAGATTGGGCTTGTACAACTTTATTAGACCTAGAATAGACTTGCTAGACTAGCTAGTGTAGACTAGTTTGACCTAGTGTGGACTTGTTTGACCTAGTTTGACCATAGTTGACCTAGTTTGACTTATAGGGTTGACCAGAGTTGACTTTGGCCTAGTTTGACCTAGATTCATGTAGAATGCATTGTAGTGTTTCATTTTACCATTCTGGACTTGTTGTGACTTGTGCTGTTCTAAATAGGAGCCAGACACCACTCCTCGGACAGTACTTTTCAGTTGGACACTCAGATACCAGGCGAGTACATTCTCTGATCATTTCATATCATGCTTAGAATTATTTTCCTGCTTTAGATTACTTTACTTGATGCTGTCACGTTGGTAACACGGATTAGTACTATATGGATCCATTCTTGAGATGTTATCCCCTCAGGGAGCATCGTATACTACATGTTCTGTGCGTTTCACTTACATGGTGTATCACTATGCTTCACGATTCTTCGATCACTTGTGACATGTACTCTAATGATCACAGAGTCTTCCCAGAATTATCCTATTTATGGGTATTTCCAGAATCACCCATTTATGGGCTATCCATGTATCATCCCTTATGGGCCTTTGCATGGAATCATAACATAACCTGGCTGGATCCTTGCGTATTGATTGGGGGTACGGGGGAGTAGAAGTAAACATGTGAATAATATCCAAGTAGTGTAGTTCCCAGAATTACTCCATAGTATAGTTTCCAGAATCTCCTATGCCATTCACATGTTTATATTGTACTCTGACTCACTAGCCACAGTTAGCTCTCTATTTACAGTATATATATTTCCATTACAGTTTCCTCTGTTTACATTCTATGCTTCATTCAGTTTCCTGTATCTTACTCTACTGCATGTCTATATTTTCTAACCTGCTATGAACTGTTGAGATGTATTGTGCTCGCTCCTGTCCTGACTGGACCTGTTGAAAATATTACAGAGGACGAGGAGGAGGCTGGTGTGGATACCTATTACGGTGCTACTTTAGATGAGTGCCTGGACCTGGACCAGCAACAGGTCCCACTAGCTGTGGATGACACACCTTTAGACTATGATGTTTTCATTTACAGTATTCTATGGATGATTGTACTTATTGATACATGGGATCTGGGATTATGTATTATCTTAGACACTTAGACTTTCTGATGAACTTGGGATTTTCCCCTTTTATTTTAGCAGTTTCTTTTATCTATCTATCTGCTACCTTATCATCTGCCTTAGTTGTGATTGAGTTTACTTTTATCATGTCACCCCCATTCGGGGAGTATAAACTGTTTAAGCTTTATATTGTAAGATGTTGTGACCTAGGACAACGTTCTACCGCCGACACTGCGGCGTAGGCTGGACATACCCACGTCTCGTGCCCTAACTCTAGGGTACGGGTCGTGACAGTTGTATTTCCTCTACCACGATTGTAGTGAGGCGGGTCTTTGGGTATATGTCGTTTCATACAGAATTGTCGCATAACCCGATCAGCTGGATGATACATTATGTCTCCATGATATATTATGTAAAACCTATGGAGACTTAATTCATATGTTGTTCGTTCTATCTCATAAGGATAAGGATTTATACAGTAATGCACCATTTGAACCTATTTTTGGACAAATAATTATAAGGTCATAAAATAGAATAAACTAAGTAGATGTAGAATGATTAATTTTATTTACCTCTGAAATCTTTAGTGAATCAAATTGGCCCCGATATATCGGGACAACTGAGTAAATACAGTGTGCGGGATCTACCGCATCAGTAGTCCTCCGTAAAGCTATCGGAAATACATGTGTGTCGCTACTGATACGGGAAAGTGGCCTACCGATAGAAAAATGCTCGTAGGACCAAACCTAAAAAATATATGGTATAAGTATACAAATTTTAAATGTATACCAAATTCAAACAATTTCGTACCTGGATCAATGTAACGCATCCATTTAAATTTTTCATCAATTTGTCCTTTGACTGGAACTGCACAAAATCTGACATAGCACTGTATAGATATGCCAGCATTGACGCTCCTCAAGCATGACTCGTCGGTTCCGTCAAATCATTCAGAAATAGCAGAAATCGTAAATTTACCATATCCGATGCGTCGGCAAACAAAACTGCATTAATAAGGCCTAGTAAATAGGCTTTGGTACATGCAATGACCTGAACAAAATATAAAGAAAAAAATTAGGTAAACTAAATTGATATATAATTTATGTGCATAAATATTAAGCATAAATTTAATACTTACCCGTTCCTCATCAACTGAGATTTCTTCGTCACCAATACGATCTATGTGCATAAAATTCTGACGGAGCCATGTATACGACACTAGGCCTTTGTCTTTCAATCTTGGTGCCTCCACACCTAGGTACTCCATGATCGATGTCTCAGCGAAAAATGACTCATCAAATATTATAGATTTACCTGTGATAGGTAGACCTAAAATATTTGCAATATCTTTAAGCACAATAGTCATTTCTTCGAAAGGTAGCTGGAACGTATTTCGTCCGGGCCACCAGTGCTCTACTAGACTGAGAATCAAGTCTTTATCGTGACGTAGAAAACGTATTTGATCAAGGTACTGAAAACCAAATACGTACAATAAAGCTTCTTGGTCACTAGTTAACTTCCAAAAACCAAGTTGGCCCTCATAGTGCCATGTATTGTGTTCTCGACACCGTACTTCCCTTTTATAATCACATAGCTATATATAAAACATACAAACTATGTTATTACTAAACATATAAAATATAAAATTTATTGACTAACACAATTAAAATTTAATATACCTCTCCAGAAAATATCAGACTACATATGTGCGACTCGCGTTGCTGCTTAATCAATTCTGTAGTTGGTCCCCCTGGTATACAACCATCGTTTTGGCTAGCCATCTGTAAAAAGATGGTTGTCAAAATGCATATGTAAGAGTATGATGGATTAGGGTTTCGGTTTATATTATGATAAGGGTTCGGATTATGTTAGGGTTAAGTTCACGGGTTGAGATTAGGGTTAGGGTTAGGAAAAGGGTTTGGATTTGGTTAAGGGTTTGGTTTACGGGTTAGGGTTAAGGTTAGGGTTAGGGTTAATGTTAGGTTAAAGGTTTAGCTTAGGTTAGGGTTTAGTTACGGGTTAGGGAGAAGGTTAGGGTTGGGGTCTAGATTAGGTGTAGATTAGTCTTAAGGGTTAGGATTGGGGTCTAGATTAGGTGTAGATTAGTCTTAAGGGTTAGGATTGGGGTGTAGATTAGTCTTAAGGGTTATGATTGGGGTCTAGATTATCCTTAAGGGTCATGATTGGGATCTAGATTAGGTTTAGATTTGTCTTAGGTTAGATGTTAGCATTAGGATTTATATAAAATGCTAAGAGAATCATGATATAAAAAATAAACATAATTAAATAATATTAAAAAATTACTGACCAACAGACTTCTTCTTTTCCTTCTTCTTCTTCTTCTTCTTCTTCTCACTTCTTCTTTTTCTTCTGCCTCCTTCTTACTTCTTCTTCTTCTTCTCCTTCTCCTACTGGATTCTCTTCTACTACTTTCCTTTCCTCAGATCTACTTTACTCTCCTCCTCCAACCACCAAGCCACCCGCATTAAACCATCCACTCTAGACCAACCCAACACAAAACCAAACCAACCCCATAGTACACGAAATTCCGACATTGGGTGTGTCGAAAATTTGGAGTATGCCAAATTTCCGACACACTGTCTGTCGGAAATTGGTGTGTCGGAAATTGGGCGTGCCCAATTTTTCGACACACCCAATGTCGAAATTTAATGTCCCCCCTAATTTCCCAAAATTTTATCGTTTAAGCTAATTTTATAAAATGTTAACATCCCCTATTTTTAAAAATAAATACAGTGACACCCCCTATGTTTAAACGGTTTAACACTATAAATAAATACGTTTTAACACTACAAATAAATACGGACCATCCCCTATGTTGTAATATTTATGTTTAAAAATAAATACAGTGACACCCCCTATGTTTATATCGGCACAGTGACATCCCCTATGTTTAAACGATTTTTCAGTTTTTTTATTATGCAGACCTCTCCTAGTTTAAAAATAAATACAGTGACATCCCCTATATTTTGTGTTAAACATTTAAGTTTTGTAATTTGTGTAAAGGATTTTATACGGACCATCCCTACATTTATGATTATTTATACTGACACCCCCTATGTTTTGTGTTTATTACGCGGACCTTTCATAGTTTAAAAATAAATACAGTGACACCCCCTATGTTTTGTGTTAAATACACGGACCATTCCTAAATTTTGTAATTTGTGTAAATGATTTTACAATGACCATCCCGATTCTAAAGAAAAATACAAAGGGCATGAGGGTGTCAGAGTATTTATTTTTAAATTACGGGAGGTCCGTTTAATAAACACAAAGTATATGAAGTATTAGTGCAAATAACCAAAAAAATATAAGGGGCAGAGGGTGTCGGTGTATTTATTTTTAAACTAGGAAATGTCACCTTACGAGACGTAGTTAACCCTTCACTATTAGACATGGAATAGTATAGCCACAGAGCCATATCTTACCCGTCTCAGAAGCTCACGATCATGTTACTATTAAAGGGATCTGTGTCACTATGCTTATCACATGAAATTCGATGCATCCAACCCTACGCAAGGAGATTCTATTGCCCTGCCCCCCATTTGATATTAAAAAAAGAGAGCCGAGAGCCCCCATGAGATCCAAAGAGAGTCATGGGGCCTTCTTTGATGATCTACTTTGTAACTACCACTTTTCTAAAATGAGGGTAATTTTGAACTTTTGCAAAATTATTATTTTAGTTATTGTTTAATAGATTAAAATCATGTTAGTGATATCAATTGGTGAATTCTTGATTATTTTTATATTATTTAATTTAATGTATTGTGATTTTGTCATTAGCTAGTGAAACCTTAGAACTACTTTGCTTAGACACTAAACATGATCATTGGGACCTAACTAATGGACTTAGACTAGTTAGTAGGACTCTAATTATGTTAGAATTGACTAATACAGGATAGTTGTGACTTGAATTAATAAGCCACCTTTGGGCCTTTCTTTAAAAGGCTTGAAATGACACATTAGAAGAGACCTTTAGCCATTTTAGCCAAGTAAACCCTAGCACAACCAAGGTGGCCGGCCATAGCAGCCTAGAGCAGCCCCCTCTTGCTATATATAGTCATCATTAGCCCCCTCATTTTCCTTTTCATTGAAATCCTAACCCTAGTTTTGGTGTTATTCTCCAAATTCCTCAATCTCTCAAATTAACTCTAAATTCACCCAAACCAATTGCATTCTCTATCTCTTGAAGAGAGGAAGTCTCTATTGGCTAGCTAGGAAGGATTTAGAGAAATTTGGCCATTGGAACTTGGCGGAGATCTATTCTAGGGATTTTCATTGGGATTCCAACTCCGAATTGGTAAGAGCCTCTAAACCTATTAAATTCCATATTTCTTGTTGTAGATGCATCCATTTAGGATCTCCCTAGCCCTAGGAATTATTTGGGTCTAGTTCAAGTCCATTTGAGGTGTGTATCGGAGGAGTATCGAATGCGTATCTCAAGTATTCGATGAAATATCCCATAGGATGTTTTGATCTCCAATTTCTGAAGTAGTTACATATTTGGGATGCTAATATTTTGTGGATTACATATGTTTAGGATTGAGTCAAAATTAATGTAATTTGGTGGATGATTTGGGACACGAGGATGCTCGGCCAGGGTTGTGACCACTGTACAGTGATCCCCTGCTGCTAGGTGTCCAGATCTCAATATTTACTTGATTTCCTCACTTCCTAATCACTCTAGAAGCTAGACTAGATGACTGACACTAGATCTTGAGAGTTGGCTTCGAGCCATGGCTATTCCAAGCCATGGCATGGCCAACAAGTCTTCATTTTGCTGTCGACAGTTCCTTGCCTATGCACTTCACTTAACCCTTTCACATTCTTTTACACTTTGGGTTGTATGTCTACAAACACATACCCACATCCTCTCTATATTTCTTTGCACACACTATTGACCCCATTGGACACTTGTATTTATCACTCACTTATGCTCATAACTCACACACACTCTGTCACGACCCGCACCCAGTGTGAGGGCACGAGAAGTAACGAATGCCCAGCCTACGCCGCAGTGTCGGCGGTAGAACGCTGTCCTGAGTTACCATATCTAACACAGTCTAACCAAGCTATGAATAGAGAGTAAAATAATACGTAACTCAATCACAATACTAAGATGGAATAGAAGAATAATCTCAAGAAAGTCATAATAAAAGTATAGGTGTAAACCACCAAAAATATCTCAAGTACAACTCATAAAAGTCTCAAATAGAAAATATAAAATAAAGTGCTAAGTCTCAGCTAGACTATGGACAAGTCCTCAGTGACTGTGGGATCCTCCTGTGGGTCCACGTCGCCAATGTCATCTAAGCCAATGCCATAATAAGTAGGACAGTACTCCTCATCATCACCTGTAAAATTTTTAACATGTCCAGTCAGGACGGAACGAGCACATATCTCTCACAACAGTTCATATCAGGAATGGACATATAAAGCAAGCTATTGAAAACTATACATGAATCACTGTAAAGAGAAATCAACAGGAGAGAAGATATAACTGAGATATAAATATGATAAATAAAGAATATAACCTTCTACATGAAACTGAGCATGAATTGGTTATGTAAACAGCTTGGGTTGCACATGGATACAGCTATGGAATGCACATGGATAACTACTGGGGATAATGATCACATAACCAACTACACTCACCCTGCCACCAACCAATACACAAGGATCGAAGCATGTTATGTTATTGCACATGGATAACAACTACTGTATACATGGAGCTCATACACTCGAACACTTCTCTGGACACTGTCAATATCTCTTTGCACTTAGAGTTTTGCCTGCATTCTCTGCCTGTACTGTCCTTAACATGCCTGCAGCACTCTCTCATATCCTGCAAATAGCAAATTAGCCACTGCTAACATATCCTGTCAGCATTTTCTATTGCATACTTCCTGCAACACTTTGTCCACTGCACTTGGTTGCAACTCTATATTTTATGTATCCAATAGCCACAGTAGTACATGCCCTGAATACCCCAATTCATCCTACTGCAATGTTACCCTGCATATACATATGTCCCTAACCACTGTTTGCTTTTGAGTATCAGTATAGGATTGAACTGTCCCTCACCCTTCTTTACAATGGCCTGTATATAGGATATTTTGCACCTTGGTCCATCCTTGCGGTATATTAATATCTAACCTCATTCAACAATTGTTCAGTCCATACCTATACTCCTTGTACCAGTTTATATTATTCATGGTTTCAGATATTACATAAGGTCTACCCATTTGAAACTTGATGATAAGTCATGGTATCTGTTATCATATATGATGTTCAGTCATATGAGATGTGAGTGCTCTATTTGTTATGCAGACCCAAATTTTATCTGTTCATCCTAATTTATTTGCCTATGCTTTTCTGATTCAGTCCACTTTAATACTTTAGTTCAGTCATCATTTCTTTTGTTCAGTCATTATCTGTTCTTTCCATTCAAATGCAATGACCAGACCTTAGCCCTCTTTTATTTGTGGTTTAGTTATCTACCATATACTACTATATATGTCCTTAACCCTGTATCTAAGTCATGTTCTGTCCAGCTCTGTTTTTAGATGTATCCACCTTGGTTTATTCCCCATTACGTTCAGTCCATATGAATATGGTTGAGGGTGATGTTCCTGTGTTAGTGCATTGTTCATCCACTTCCTTGGTTCAATCAAACATTGCCACTTTGTCCTGCTTCCAGTTATTTCATTCCATTGCATCACTTTACTACATTCAAATTAGATATCCTGCATTATCTTGCATAACCTGCATAGCCTAGCTCACTGCCTCCATTGTTCAGTATCCTAGTGTCAATTGCCTCTATCCAATATTCAAGCCAAAACCCCCTACATCATATGTTCAATATGACCATCCCTTAGTGTTCCTTACATTACCATTTTGTTCAGACCCCTACAACAGCTTCCTCGTCCTCTGAGTATCAGAACCTTGATTCTTTTGGTGTCAAGTTAGTTAAGATGACATTAAACCTTGTCCCTTGGTTTAGTCCAATTATAGAGGGGATACCATATTGAGCCGTACCTGAGTTATTTATTTAGTCCTTACCATCACTATTTAGTTTCTCCCTTCTTTTAAACTCTCTAATCTATGCTTGTTTAGCCCCTCTTACTGATTAGCCATTTGTCAATATGATCAATTCAGGTGACGCCCAACATTGGGTTAACTTCCTCAAGTGATGTTCAGTCAACCTTGGGTGTCCACTTCACCTGAGCATGTATACAAATGTAGTCCCTTACTTCTCAAAAATCAAACCCTTATGTATCAATCTCACCCCCTTCTTAGCTCTGTCCCAATTTAATCCTTAACCAATGTCCTGTACCCTGGCATTCTTGTTCATTGCACTGCATTCACATGCCCTGCATGTTAGTTTACTGTATCCTAAATGACCTGTCATGTCCACCTTGCATTCATCTGCATACATTCACCACTGCAGTACCAACCTGTCCCCTGCATATCATTAGAGCACTTTATCCTAATGTTATCTGCATACCTTTAGTTATGGCATCCTGCATTCCTCATACAGAAAATGGTAGGGCATCATTTAGTTCACTACAGCTAAGAGCCTGTTGCATGCCTTATGCTCGAACACTCAATATGGTTCATGCCCATAGCTCATTGCATTGTCCTGCACCTTCTCATTGTAATCACTCAACACTGCCAATTCACTTCATTATTCACTGTCTTGCTTGCCTTTGTCCAGTCCAACTGAGAACACATCAAACCACGTAATTGCTGCCTATATTTGGAATGTTGTTCAGTCCTACCTCTTTTGCACATGTGCAACCCTTTGTTCATGTGTTCATTTCTATGTTTATATTTTAGATACAATTTCCCCTTTTGAATAACTTGAATAGCTTGCATATATAGGTAATTAACATATAGGTATTTTGAGATATATACTCATGTATTATATGTTATGAGGTAGCTTAATACTTATAGTGGTTGATGGGTGAATCTAATTTAGGTGGGTTGGGTTGATACCAAGTTACCAACATCTACATAGCCTTTTAGTCAAAACCCTAGATAGACGGTTGACCAAGGTTTGACCAATGGTTCAAGTTTAACTTAGTTGACTAGAAAGTTGACTATGGTTGACTTTTAGCCTAAAGAGACCTAGAGGCATATAGACGGCATTGTATAATTCAATTATTCAATATTGGACTCTTAATAACCTGTATTGCTCTAAATAGGACTCTGTGACTCCAGTTTGGACATCTCTATATATCAGTTGTTCAGGTTATCAGGCGAGTACGTTCTCTAATCATTTTCATTCATGATAGTATCTATATTGTCTGCTTTAGACTACTTTACTTGATGCTGACACGTTATTATCACAGACCAGTACTCTATGGATCTTGTCGTGCGATGTTATCCCCTCACCGGATACATCGGGTATTTCGTGTTCATGTACTTCACCATGTGCATCGTGTACTCCTTGTATTCGTATTATTCGTGTACAACTCATGTGCTCTCATGTACTCTCGTGTGCTCGCACATGTTTCTTGTGCAAAACTAACCATCGTGTACGTAATATAACTTGATCGAATCCTTGTGTATTGATCGAAACGGAGGAGTAGAAGTGGTTATGTGATTATTCCTTTAGTATACTCGTGTGTAACTCTGTTAACTAAGGCATATGCAATTCAAGCCAATTACATAACCACCTTGTGCTTTAAATCAGTTATATTTACTTACAGTTCTTATTTTCTATACAAACTTTTATGTACTCAGATTTGTCTATTTTCACTGTTCATGTACATCCCTCTCTACGGAGTTTCATGTATTTCATGTTCTTAATTCATGTACATCTCTCTACAGCATTTTATGTATTTTTATTCTACTGCTTGTTCTATATTTTCTACCATATTTTGGATCTGTTTTGGAGATATATGCTCGTTCCTGTCCTGATTGGACCCGTTGACAAAATTTTACATATAGCTTGGAAGATCACAGCTAGCCTAGAGGAGACTAGCAGTGCTTGGAGTAGACTGCTAGAATTGTTGGGTTGTGACTTTTAGTTCTTGTTTATTTTTGAGTTGTACTCTGTTTGGTGTTGATAGCACTTAAACTATTTGAACCTGGTTGTATTAAACATTGTGTTCCTTCAACTTATTTTATTTCTGGTTGTTTCTCATTCTGTGGATTTTATATATATCTTATCGTGCCATTTATCTACCTCTAATTTATGTGATTGAGTTGTATCTTCTAAGATTGTCCTCCGGTTGGAGAGTATATTATATTGTGTTTAGTTGTAGTTGTAACCTAGAACAACGTTCTACCGCCGACACTGCGACGTAGGCTGAACGTACCCACGTACTTGTGCCCCTAAACCGGGTGCGGGTCGTGACACGTTTTTAGTGGTGGCCCATACAGGTCGAGATTCGCATTAGTACGATATCATAATAGCGCAACGACTTAGTTGTGCTACTGCGAGCCTGCGATAGGATATAGGAAGTAAGGTGTTAGAATGAGAGGATACTCAATCACAGTTAGAATTCCTTGAGAGATTCCTGGGACGACCCTTGAGAATCTCATTTTGAACTTCAATTTGAAAATTCTTTCTCTAGTTCAGTTCATCCTTACTCCTTGTTCTTGAATTTAATTGTTGATGGATCGTTGTTGATTTTAATTTTCCTATCGAGATGAATTTTATAGCCTGAGTTACGGTATCTTCTGATAACATATGTTGACGGGAATAACAGGGATGGTAAAACGTCTATTTGATTATGGAACCTGGAGTTTATCGCAGCCATATTAGTCGGCGTGGCGGAAACGTAGAGACCTGACTTCGGATGTACATAGCTTGGTTATGAGATTTGGAATTTCTCGCAGCTATACTAGTCGGCATAGCGAGAATTCTAGATGACATGATTATAGAGGTGCATACCCCAGTTATGAAATCTATCGTTTATCGCAACCTTGCTTACTGGTATGGCAAGGATTCTGAGTAACATGATTTTGGACAGACGTATATGATTATCAGATTGTATCTTGAGAAGGTTTTTAAAAAAATCATCTCTATCATACCCTTCTATTGTTATAAAATTATATTCCATCATCAAATAACTTATGAGTAGGGATATTTTGGTTCTTGTAAAGCTTATTCATATGTAGTTCTTTCATAGTGTAATAATTTGATGACTTGTAGAGTGTCTGTATCCTAGAGATGATAGTTAGCATTGGTATCAGAATAGTAACTCATTGTAGATGATTCCTCTGTTATTTATAATACCTACCAGTTGTCATATAGGATGTTAGTCTGCCTTACAGCCTTTTGATAATTTTATATTTTCCATCTATTTTCAGTATGGCACCCATGACCAGAGCCTGTCCCCTCAGCGTAGCTGCAGTTTCGATTATGACTGAGAGCGTACTTCCACCTTCTATCGCTCAGGAGGTAGTGACCCCTCTGGCTGACCAGAGAGTACTGGTACCTCCTGTCATTGAGGAGGTGGTGGCTGCCTCACCGGAGAGTTTTCCTCCGTCTCTTGTCATTCAGGAGAGAGCTGCAGTTTCAAATGAGACCGAGAGCCTTCCTCTGCCTCCTGGAGTGGTACCCCATGCCATTCCTAATAGAGCTCAGATATTCGGACCTCTCCGGGATGTGTTGGAGACCCAGAGAGTTCATACTGAGATCCTGAGGGAGCAGAGTCATAGGATCCAACTGCTGTGGGACTTCGTACATTCAGGAGGAGAGCCTAGTTCCAAGAGGACGAGGAGCAGTATATACCCAGAGCCTCAGCAGTACCCAGATTTTCAGTCTAGACCATCATATCCAGTCCAGATTTCTGTCCAGCAGAGACTAGTTAAGCGAGTGCCTACCTATGCTTACTGTAGGAAGCTTGGGCATGTGTGGGACGACTGTAGGAAGAGAAGAAAGTTGTGCATGTTCTGTGGGTCAGCTGTACATGTGATACGAGACTGTCCTACTACACCTGCCCTAGTCAAGACCCCGCCTTCAGGAGGGAGTTCTAGTCATCAGACCTAGTTGGAGATGAGTTCTTGACCTAGACCTTAGCATGTCATTTGAGATGATTTGATGCACCCCACCATTGCTTGTATGTTTTGATACCTTGTGATTGCCTTATGCTGTAGTATGGTTAGTATAGTTAGGTGAGACCCCAGATTGATACTGCATGTCAAGACCTTGTATGTTTATCTTCCAATATTGTGTGATTTAGATAAAGTTTTCTTAGACCATGATTGCTGGGGGCATGACCTTAGGAAGAGCACGACCAGCTTAAATTTCGAGGACAAAATTTCTATAAGGAGGGTAGGATTGTAACTACCACTTTTCTAAAATGAGGGTAATTTTGAACTTTTATAAAATTATTATTTTAATTATTATTTAATAGATTAAAATCATGTTAGTGATATCAATTGGTGAATTCTTGATTATTTTTATATTATTTAATTTAATGTATTGTGATTTTGTCAATAGCTAGTGAAACCTTAGAACTACTTTACCTAGAGACTAACCATGATCCTTGGGACCTGACTAATGGACTTCGACTAGTTAGTAGGACTCTAGTAATGTTAGAATGACTAATAGAGGATAGTTGTGACTTGAATTAATAAGCCACCTTTGGGCCTTTCCTTAAAAGGCTTGAAATAACACATTAGAGGAGACCTTTAGCCATTTTAGCCAACTAAACTCTAGCCCAACCAAGGTGGCCGATCATAGCAGCCTTGAACAGCCCCCTCTTGATATATATAGTCATCATTAGCTCCCTCATTTCCCTTTTCATTGAAACCCTAACCCTAGTTTTGGTGTTCTTTCCTAAATTTCTCCATCTCTCAAATTAACTCCAAATTCACCCAAACCAATTATATTCTCTTTCTCTTGAAGAGAGGAAGCCTCTATTGGCTAGCTAGGAAGGATTTGGAGCAATTTGGCCATTGGAACTTGGCGGAAGATCTATTTTAGGGATTTTTATAGGGATTCCAACTCCAAATTGGTAAGAGCCTCTAAACCTATTAAATTCCAGATTTCTTGTTGTAGATGTATCCATTTAGGATCCCCCAAGCCCTAGGAATGATTTGGGTCTAGTTCGAGTCCATTTGAGGTGTGTATCGGAGGAGTATCGAATACGTATCTCAAGTGTTTGATGAAATGCCCCATAGGATGTTTTGATCTCCAATTTCTGAAGTAATTATATATTTGGGATGCTAATGTGCTATGGATTACATATTTTTAGGACTGAGTCAAAATTAATGTAATTTGGTGGATAATTTTGGACACGGGGATGCTCAGCCAGGGTTGTGACCACTGTACAGTGATCCCCGCTGCTAGGTGTCTAGATCTCAACATTTACTTGATTTTCTCACTTCCTAATCACGCTAGAAGCTAGGCTAGATGACTGACACTAGATCTTGAGAGTTGGGCTTCGAGCCATGGCTATTCCAAGCTATGGCATGACCCACAAGTCTTCATTTTGCTGTCGAGAGCTCCTTGCCTATGCACGTCACTTAACCCTTTCATATTCTTTTACAGTTTGGGTTTGTTTGTCTACAAACACACACCCACATCCTCTCCAGATTGCTCTGCACACACTATTGACACCATTGGACACTTGTATCTATCACTCACTTATGCTCATAACTCACACACACTCGAGCACTTCTCTGTGACACTGTCAATATCCCTTTGCACTTAGAGTTTTGCCTGCATACACTGCATGTACTGTCTTTGACATGCCTACAGCACTCTCTCATATCTTGCACATAGCAAATTAGCCACTGCTAATATATCATGTCTGTATTTTCCATTGCATACTACCTGCAACACTTTGTCCACTTCACTTGGTTGCAACTCTATATTTTCTGCATCCAATAGCCACAGTAGTACATGCCCTGAATACCCCAATTCATCCCACTGTAATGTTACCCTGCATATACATCTGTCCCTAACCACTGTTTGCTTTTGAGTATCAGTATAGGATTGACCTGTCCCTCATCCTTCTTTACAATGGCCTGTATATAGGATATTTTGCACCTTGGTCCATCCCTGCGGTATATTAATATCTAACCTCATTCAATAATTGTTCAGTCCATACCTATACTCCTTGTACCAGTTTATACTATTTATGATTTCAGATATTACATAAGGTCTACCCATTTGAAACTTGATGATAAGTCATGGTATCTGTTATCATATATGATGTTCTGTCATATGAGATATGAGTGATCTATTTGTTATGCAGACCCAAATTTCATCTGTTCATCCTAATTTATTTGCCTATGCTTTTCTAATTTAGTCCACTTTAACACTTTAGTTCAGTCATCATTTCTCTTGTTCAGTCATTATCTGTTCTTTCCATTCAAATGCAATGACCAGACCTTAGCCCTCTTTTATTTGTGGTTCAGTTATCTACCATATACTACTATATATGTCCTTAACCCTGCATCCAAGTCATGTTCTATCCAGCTCTGTTTTTAGATGTATACACCTTGGTTTATTCCCCATTAGTTCAGACCATATGAATATGGTTGAGGGTGATGTTCCTGTGTTAGTGCATTGTTCATCCACTTCCTTGGTTCAATCAAACGTTGCCACTTTGTCCTGCTCCCAGTTATTTCATTCCATTGCATCACTTTACTACATTCAAATTAGATATCCTGCATTATCTTGTATATCCTGCATAGCCTAGCTCACTGCCCCCATTGTTCAGTATTCTAGTGTCAATTGTCTCTGTCCAACATTCAAGCCAAAACCCCTGCATCATATGTTCAATATGACCATCCCTTAGTGTTCCTTATATTACCATTTTGTTCAGACCCTTACAATAGCTTCCCTATCCTCTTGAGTATCAGAACCTTGATCCTTATGGTGTCAAGTTAGTTAACCTCACATTAAACCTTGTCCCTTAGTTTAGTCCAATTATGGAGGGGATACCATATTGAGCCGTACCTGAGTTATTTATTTAGTCCTTACCATCACTATTTAGTTTCCCCCTTGTAGTGCCCCGAAATTTGTGATACGTATTTTATGTGTTCGTATTTCTGACCCGTATTTCTCTTTTCCTTGATTAGTTAGTTGTGGTTTATTTTCATATTTAGCATTGTGGTTTAATTGTCATTTATCGTTTATGAATTAATTCTGATTAGTGGAGCTTGGTTTTATTTGGATAGGAGGAGGATTGGGTTGGCTCGGTTTGGCCTGGCTTGGTTTGGGTTGGCTTGGTTCGGTTTGGGATTTCTCTTGGTTCATCATGAACCAAGGGGTGAACCCCCTACCTACCACCACCAATCATATTTATTACCTATTCTTCTTCTCTCTCTTCATTAATCTCTTCTTCCTTCTCCATTAAACCCACCACCAACCAAGAACACCCCTTAGGCAAGTGCATCTTGCTTCATGGAGGAACCCGAATTTTATTGTTCCATTCTCTTCTTTACAACATTTTAACTTACTTTAGTACTTGACATTTTCTCTTTTTATGGCTAGATTCTTGTAGATCTAAGTTTAAATTATTTTCAAAAATTTTGGGTTTTGATCTACTAAATCTTGTTACTTTCGAGTTTTGATGGTTCCATGTTGTTGAGAATTTTATTCTACCCAATTTTGACCTTTGAAAAGTTGGAGTTGGACTTATTTTGACCAAGTTATGGACTTTTGAAGCTTTGGATTCAAACCATGGAGTTCTTACTGATTTGGAGAAGACAGTGAGCAGTGCACGCGAGCTTTTTAGCTTGCGCCACTGAGCTGCGTGCGCTCTTTAGCGCAGCGCAGTCTGACTCATACGCTGCCCTTTGGAGGCGTATGTCTTGCATACGCTGCCTTGAAGAGGAGTCGTATGGAGTACATACGCTGCCTTGAAGAGGAGTCGTATGGAGTACATACGCTGCCTTTTGCAAGCGTATGACTTGCATACGCTGCCTTGACAAGGAGTCGTATGGAGTACATACGCTGCCTTTTTGGAAGCGTATGTCTTGCATACGTGACCTGAGCGTAGCTTGACCTGAGCGTAGCTTGACCTGAGCGTAGCCTGACCTGAGCGTAGCCTGACCTGAGCGTAGCTTGACCTGAGCGTAGCTTGACCTGAGCGTAGCTTGACCTGAGCGTAGCCTGACCTGAGCGTAGCCTGACCTGAGCGTAGCTTGACCTGAGCGTAGCCTGACCTGAGCGCAGCCTGACTTGGGCGCAACCTGATGTTTAGGCACAACTGGACCTGACCCTACTTACCCCGAATTTATTTATTATGTTTAGAATGATAATTGAACAATGCTTGATAAGTGGCCCGCCGTGGTGCACTCCTGACTTGATAACTTGACCTGCTACACATGACATGACAGTGACCCGTGGAGGTGCACTCTTGACAAGTACCCTGACAATGCATGATCGTGGCCCGTCGTGGCGCACTCTTGACAAATTAATTCATTGGCCTGGACACCGTGGTTGTTTGCATGGATTGTGCTTGTATAAACTACGAGTCCTGTGTGTCTTGCATCATGTCTAGGGCATGATCCCTGAGTACCACGGTCAGGGATTCATACTAAATCTGGCTAGGTTAATGACTAGATTGATCAAATAGTTCATGGAGAATTTCCCAGTTACCTGTTGCCCCTTTGGTCCCGGCCTTATATATGTATACATGGGATTTGTTGCTATCCGTCGAGATGAGCGCACTTCCAGCCCGCCGTCGAGTGTGGTACCTTAGGACACATGTATCTTACTACAGTGTGTCTGCTATATCCAGCTATTTTTTCCTTTTCTTGCTGGGATCACTCGGGTAATAACAAAAGGTAACCGGACTTGGAATTCTCATTACATTTGCTAGTAACTAGGCCTGTGATAACCCTAGTTAGTTAAAGTAGCAAGTCGTACTTATTGCTTGGCCGTGATTGTTGGATGGGGTTCAATCAGTCTAGTCTCGTCTTGATCTTGTACAAGATTGTTACCTGACCAGATTTCTTATCTTTACCTTGCCGATAAATGGTAGGAGAAGCCAAGTTCCGTTCAGACGAAGGGTTACAACCCCGGTCCTTGTTTGGTTTACGGGTTGTAACCTGGTTATCTGAATAGTCCCATGGTTATCTCATCGTATATCATCCTGTCATACTTTTCCATATGTTCTGTCTTTTATTGATTCTGTACAAGATTGTCTTTTATATTCACCTGTCATGCTTTTTCTTAAATTACTGTCTCTTATTAAGTAATTATATTCTTGTGCTAATTTGCTGGTTTTAGTTCCTAAGTGAAGCCTCCTTTGTGGCACTTGCTCTTTCTGGGGTCTGATCCAGCTGGTTTTGTATGGCCAGATACCGGAGCAGCAGCAAAGGATCTACCTGCCTTCCAGCCACATGGTGACCACTAGAGGGAATCCTGGCAACGAGTGGGTTATTTTGGCTCTCCCACTCTATTGTATATTTTCATTTTGAGGCGTTTAGCCGACGAGCACTTGTTAGCTCGATGCACTTTACTTCTGCCTGCCTACGGGCTGTAATCATGATTGGCAACTCGAGGTTGATCATGTATGACTTAACTCTTGCTAGTCCTTACATTTTGTACGACTAGCTTCATGATCATCTGGATATGTAATGTTTGGGACGCCTTACAATTGTATATTTGGTGGTCTAATATCTTGTGATTATTACTAGTTGGTTGAGATTGAGACAATAGGATAATTTATGACCTTAAGAGACTGATGGCTTGTAGATAAACCCTCACATATCTAGACAGCCGTGACCGTATGGTAAGATGGATTCCATTTCATTATACGTAGCTGGCTATGTCTGCCCCCGCTCTCCAGTATTCTGGTTCTGGGGCGTGACACCCTTTCTTTTAAACTCTCTAATGTATGCTTGTTCAGTCCCTCTTACCGATTAGCCATCTGTCAATGTGATCAATTCAGGTGACGCCCAACATTGGGTTAACCTCCTCAAGTGATGTTCAGTCAACCTTGGGTGTCCACTTCACCTGAGCATGTATACAAATGCAGTCCCTTACATCTCATGTATCAAACCCTTATGTATCAATCTCAACCCCTTCTTAGCTCTGTCCCAATTTAATCCTTAACCAATGTCCTATACCCTGGCATTCTTGTTCATTGCACTGCATTCACATGCCCTGCATGTTAGTTCACTGCATCCTAAATGACCTGTCATGTCCACCTTGCATTCATCTGCATACATTCACCACTGCAGTACCAACTTGTCCCCTGCATATCATTAGAGCACTATATCCTAATGTCATCTGCATACCTTTAGTTATGGCATCCTGCATTCCTCATACAGAGAATGGCAGGGCATCATTTAGTTCACTACAGCTAAGAGCCTGTTGCATGCCTTATGCTCGAACACTCAATATGGTTCATGCCTATAGCTCACTGCATTGTCCTGCACCTTCTCATTGCAATCACTCAACACTGCCAATTCACTTCATTATTCACTGTCTTGCTTGCCTTTGTCCAGTCCAACTGAGAACACATCAAACCACGTAATTGCTGCCTATATTTGGAATGTTGTTCAGTCCTACCTCTTTTGTACATGTCCAACCCTTTGTTCATGTGTTCATTTCTATGTTTATATATTAGATACAATTTCCCCTTTTGAATAACTTGAATAGCTTGCATATATAGGTAATTAACTTATAGCTATTTTGAGATATATACTCATGTAATATATGTTATGAGGTAGCTTAATACTCATAGTGGTTGATGGGTGAATCTAATTTAGGCGGGTTGGGTTGATACCAAGTTATCAATATCTACATAGCCTTTTAGTCAAAACCCTAGATAGACAGTTGACCAAGGTTTGACCAATGGTTCAAGTTTGAATAAGTTGACTAGAAAGTTGACTATGGTTTACTTTTGGCCTAAAGAGACCTAGTGGCATATAGACGGCATTGTACAATTCAATTATTCAATATTTGACTCTTTATAACCTGTATTACTCTAAATAGGACTCTGTGACTCCAGTTTGGACATCTCTACATATCAGTTGTTTAGGTTATCAGGCGAGTACATTCTCTGATCATTTTCATTTATGATAGTATCTATATTGCCTTCTTTAGACTACTTACTTGATGCTGACACGTTGTTATCACGGACCAGTACTTTTTGGATCTTGTCGTGCGATGTTATCCCCTCAGCGGATACATCGGATATTTCATGTTCATGTAATTCACCATGTGCTTCGTGTACTCCTTGTATTCGTATTATTCATATACAACTCGTGTTCTCCCATGTACTCTCGTGTGCTCACACGCATTTTTTGTGCAAAACTAGCCATCGTGTACGCAACATAACTTGATCGAATCCTTATGTATTGATCGGGGCGGGAGAGTAGAAGTGGTTATGTGATTATTCCTTTAATATACTCGTGTGCAACTCTGTTAACTTAGGCATGTGCAATTCAAGTCGATTACATAACCATCTTGTGCTCTAAATCACTTTTATTTACTTACAGTTCTTATTTTCTATTCAAACTTTCATTTGCTGAGATTTGTCTAGTTTTACTGTTCATGTACATCAGGTCACGACCCGCACCCTGAGAAAGGGCACGAGAACGTGGGTACGTCCAGCCTACGCTCCAGTGTCGACGGTAGAACGCTGTATAGTTCGTCTATAACATCTAACATCTAACAACAATATGATATAAACATATCATCTTCGCATGGAGGTATAATATAACATCTCAACTCTATATCTCAATCACAAGTCTGGGGAAGATAGAGCACGACATGGAATCTGATAAATGAAAGAAACTGAATATAAATAGAGTTATCACACCACACAAAATAGATGTTCAACACAAATAAATACAAGTCCTGAAATATAACTAAGTCTCGACTAACAATCGGAACAATTCGATACAAACTAAAAACTATAAATACTAAACTAGACCAGGCACCCTCAACTGAGCTAGATGCTCCTCGGGCTCCTGAAGGTCACCCTCATGTGCCTCATAGAAGGTAGGGCAGTCACCATCATCATCTGTAATATTTTTAACAGTTCCAGTCGGGACATGAGCGAGCACAATACATCTTACGCAGTTCATATCATGTTGGAAAATATAAAGCATACAAAAGAGTAAGATACATGAACTGTAAGAAGATGTACATAAAAATGAGAGAGAATTTATAACTGAAAATATATACAAGATAAGTAAAACTGCAAGTACTAGTGATTTAGAGCACAATATGATTATGTAAACGGGTTAGGTTATACAATAACAATAGGTAACTCCATCATATGTGAGTGTACAATGGACATATACAATAGTTGTACAAGATGGGATTTGATCACATAACCATTTCCTACTCACCCTCTCCAATCAATACACAAAGATCCAATCCAGTTACTCTACCTTGTACAATAGTTCTCTATGAACTCATGTGATCATGAGAGTACAAGATGCACAATGAGTATACATGAATAGGGGTGTATAATAAATACAATATGTTCGTGAAACGCACATCACAATATGTATCTGTTGAACACAATGGAGATAACATCATAAGAGAAGATCCATATAGTACCAATCCGTGATAACAATCGTGTCAGTATCAAGTAAAGTAATCTAGAGCAAGAATATAAGTCATGACAAGTATGAAACGATCAGAGAATGTACTCGCCTGTCACCCTGTATGACTGATATGAATAGATGTCCGAACCGGTGTCACAGAGTCCTATTAGAGTAAAACATGTTATTTAAGTACTCAAATTGAAATAATGGAAATCTACAATGCAAACTACATGATTCTAAGTCAACTAGGTCAAAGTCAACTCTTGGTCAACTTTGGTCAATTGTCTAGGTCAAACTGGATCAACTGCTTAGGGTTTGGTCAAATTCTAGTCAAACTAGGCAAATGTTGACTAACAGTTGACTTTTAGTCAACTGGTCAACTCTGATTTGATTTTGGGTAATTCTAGGTAAAGTGTTGATTCGTAGTTGACTTTGGTCAAAAAGTCAACTCTTGGTCAACGGAGGTCAAAACTAGACTATTGGTCAATATCTAGGTCTCTCTATCTAAGGCTAACTCAACTAAACCATAGGCTAACTCAACTAAGATCCCTACTAGGCTAACTAGCACATATAATACTATATGTATCAACCCACTTGTATGATAAACTACACATGTACATCATGACCCATAGATACTCTCATAACCAAATACCTATATCCATATACTCTACCCCATCTAACCACATATACTAAAATTCCATATGATATATAGATCATGCCACAAACTAAATAACTCAAAGGCTATACTTAATACATATCTAAGTATGCTCCTATCAATTTACCTACACATACTCACTCTCTCACACTCTCTAGTCAATCTCAAAAATCTGAGAACTACCTCTCCCAAACTCATATGTATACTACCTATATATTTAGTCTATCATCTACTAACTCACTGCAATCTCTCAGTTTTGAAGAACAGGTGGCAACTCTAGAGGGGGGTGAATAGAGTTTATATAGAAAATAACTAATTAAAAATTAACTCTTTCACGAATAATAAATAATCAGAGTAAAATACGGAAAGTAAATGAAGAGCAAGAAAGCATACGCAAACACAGCGATTTTAACCTGGTTTCTCTCGTGGAGGACTAGTCCAGGCCTGAGAACTCTAGCTCAGGATTAAATCCACTATTTGTGAAATAGTAGTTTACAACCCGTGCCTTTACTTCAGAAGAGCACGTCAACTTCTTATAGAGGATCGCAGTGGCGATTTGCTTGGAATTGTCCAAGCGACTTCTTCAACTCTTGCACAAGAATCCTAACTGAGAGATGCTGAGCACTCGAGACTTAGGAGGCTTGTGGCTAGTAGATGGGAAGGGTATGGCTTATTTGAGCTATAAGAGAGAAGAGAAGAGAAGATTGGATGATTTGAAATGAGAGAATTCATGCCCTATTTATAGTGTTTTTATAGGCAGAATTCGGCCAGAATTCGGGTAGGAAAATTTAAATATTTGGCCGTTGGACAACTAGCAACCAGCTAACCCTAAAATTAGGGTTCCTGATTTCTAGGGGACAGAGTTCGGCCTGAACTCTGTGTGGAGGCAGAGTTCGGCCCGAACTCTGTCTCCAGAGCACAGAGTGGTTCTAAGGGGACTATTGGGCAATTTCTGGTTTGGTGGAGCTTGGGATTATTGGGTAGGCCATAGTCTAAGTTTCAAGAGCTCAGCATGACTCAGATTATATTAGTCCAGACTCAAAGAAAGTGTAAAATACAGACTCGAATTCAACTGAGAGGCGGAGGCTGAGCTATCATCTGTCTTGAGCTTAATGCAAACGTCGTGTGTCGTATTGAATTATTACAGATATTATTTAGTCAATGTTGTCAATATTTGGTTGACTGTGACTTTGTGTCAACAATCTCCCCCATATTGATAATTGGCAAAATAATATATGTATATTCAACATTCATACCTGGACACAGTTGATTATAGCAACATAGCTCCCCCATAATCGTTGTCGAGCTAGAAATAATAGCTCTCCCGTAATCAGTGAACGGTGCTGAGCTAGAAGCAATAGCTCCCCCGTAAATAATGCAGTGAACCTGTTGGCCTGATAAATAGTATCTCCAAAAAGCACAAACAAGCACAGATATACGAAGAAACAAATATATCCAGAATATACAATATACATAGTTCTCCCCCTTTTGGCATTTAGCAATATAGACTGCAGATGAATGAATAGCATAGAAACTATAGTATAGACAAGTAATAGTGATGCAACCACACCAAGCAGAGAAGAAACAGTATAAGAATAATCAAAATGAGGTACTAGCATAAAACTACGATAAGCATAAAATGTCATCACACAGAACCAAATGTCAAACACACAACCAAAGTTTTAGAACATCCAAGTACATAAATCCAAAAACAAACTAAATAACTAGAAATCAAAATGCATCAACTAGATCATCATCAGCAGCAATAGCAGATAGTAGCCAATCTCCATCACGGAGCACGAGAAGGCCCAGCAGAGTCTGAATGATCAGTGAATGAACGGCTGGGGTCCACAATAGCAGCATCCGGATCCAGGTAACGCATGACCCAGGGGTCGTCAATGCGATAACCAGCGCGACCAGGATCCCGCTCCATAGGAATGGGCATAGTGGGGTGACGAGACATGGAATACCGGATATCGTGCAGCGAGTTGCTGAGGGCACTCATCTGCAGGGTAGTCCGATAGTCCATCTGAGTCCATCGATCGTCCTCCAATGCGAAACGATCTCTCAGCATGGTCTGGATGGAGTCAAGAGTAGCAGGAGGAGGTGGCGCATCCTGTCCAAGTGGAGGGGCGTCGGGCTCCTCATCAGAATGCTCAGAAGTGTCAGGAGAAGCATCAACTGCCTGAAGGCGTCGTGCTTTGGAAAGGAATACAGGAGCAGACAAGAAAGGACAAGCAAGAAGAGGTATATGGAATGCACGAAATACTATAGGAAGATATAAGGCGTAAACCAAGGCTCGTGGTTTCTTCCTACAGTTAATCATCCAGTCCATCATGGTTCGTGGAAGATTAAAAGAAACACCAAAGTGGAGATGATATAAAGCGGAGATCTCAAAATATATAACTTCATCGGTAGAACCTGCCTTGGGTAAAATGGAATTGAAAACAATCCGATGAAGGTCATAGAAGTAAGGATTTAGATATTTAGCCATAAGCTTGCGAGGACGAGTGTACGGAGTACATAAATCGTCCTTGAAGCTCTCAAGGGAAATCCCGTCGGGAAAACGGAACGACCGAGCATCAACAAGCTTCTCCCAAGAATTGGGCTCTTGAAGATCAAGATAGTCGGCTAAGTCAAAATAATCAAAGGAGATATCGATACCCGTAACACGTGAATAGATGTGAGTATCATCAAAAGTCAAGTTGCAGTAAAACATCTGTATGGCACTGCGATAAATGACCGAAGTAGAAGTAACAAGTTCGTCAAGATATAGGTCATGAAAGAGTGTATCATAATGAGAGAAAAATGAGAAGTCAATAGGGTGTCCCGCAAACACCGGACGTGTCCGAAAATCACTAAACCATGCATTGGAAGCGTCTAGTGATATAAAAAGTCGGTCATCGAAGGTGTTTGGATCACGTGGACGAGAAGGGTTGAACAAAGGATGAGGTGGTTGATTTTGTTCAAAGGGTTGCTTAACAGGAGGAGGAGCATTCGAAGAGGAAGCACCCTTGAGCCGAATTCTCTTCCCACGGTTAAACAAGCGAGGAGCCATGTGCAAACAAATAGAGAACTTGAAATGGAGATGGAGAAGGAGTTATACCTCAAATCAACAACGAACAGTGACAGAGAATGAGGAAATAGTCCTTCTCCTTGATTTTGATGAGCAATGGAGCACTTTGGAGAGAAAACTAGGGTTAGGGTTTGTGAAACTATGTTTGGAGAGGTGAAGGTGGTGGAGAGAGATGAAAACCCGAAAATAAAGAGAGGGTTTTCTTTGGTCGGAGGGAATATGGACCGTACGGTCTAAAATGATCAAACGGCTGAGGCTGTCCCCGACGCTGGAACAATTAGACCGAACTCGGCCCGAACTCTGTTAGGGGCAGAGTTCGGCCCGAGTTCTGGATCAGTATTCCAGAACATAAAAATGGGCTAGAAGATAGAAAAAATGGTTAAGTGTTGAAAAAGAGTTAGAAATGAGGATAAAAGCTTGATGAAATCAATCAAGTAGATAGAGAGGTATACTAATATCAGAATGAACTTAGAAAATATCAAGTAGGCAATAATAAATCAAAACGAACCATATAATAAACAAGGAAATATATTATAATTCAATAGTTTGAATTTGCCATGGGTTAGCTGCAGGGGCCGGATCCCAGCTAGCGGTAGTCCTGAGGACTAGTGCACCGTGTCGCTTAGGCTTTTACGCCTTGTTGTCAGAAGGGCCCTTTCGGCTTGTACCCATAGCAAGTTCATCGTAAGAGAATCATAATATAATCGATATTTACGCAGGTGAGTTTCAATTTATGACAGCTTCATCTAAAATTCTAAGTTCACGACAAAGGAAATTGAAGCGCTCTTCGGATAATGGCTTAGTAAAGAAATCTGCTAGCTGATGATCAGTGTCAATAAACTCTAAGTTAATCGTGCCATTTTGCTGATGATCACGTAAAAAGTGGTGTCTAATCTCAATGCGTTTTGTGCGTGAGTGACAGATAGGGTTCTTAGTCAAGTTAATAGCACTAGTATTGTCACAGAATATAGGAATGTGCATGAAAGATAGATTATAGTCTTCAAGGATTTGCTTCATCCACAGAATTTGTGCACAACAACGCCCAGCTGCGATGTATTCAGCTTCTGTTGTGGATAGTGCAACAGAATTCTGTTTCTTGCTAAACTAAGAGACTAAAGCCTTTCCTAATAAATGACACGTGCCGCTTGTACTTTTACGGTCGACCTTGCATCCAGCAAAATCAGCATCAGAGTAACCAATGAGGTCAAATGATGTTGACTTGGGATACCATAGGCCCACTGTAACCGTACCCTTAAGGTATCGAAAGATACGCTTAACAGCGGTCAAGTGTGATTCCTTAAGATTTGCTTGATATCTAGCACATAGGCAAACACTAAACATGATATCAGGGCGACTAGCAGTTAAATAAAGTAAGCTGCCTATCATACCTCGATACTTACGTTGATCAACGGGTTTGCCGCTCTCATCTGGTTCGAGTTTGGTTGAAGTAGCCATTGGAGTGCTGATTGGTTTGACGTTGTCAAGATCGAACTTTTTCAGCATGTCCTTTGTATACTTCGACTGACAGATGAATGTTCCATTAGCCATTTGTTTTACTTGCAGACCAAGAAAGTAGTTGAGTTCTTCCATCATGCTCATCTCAAATTCTATCTGCATACACTTGGCAAATTTTTGACAGATGGTTTCATCAGTAGAACCAAAAATAATATCATCAACATAAATTTGAATTAATAGAATAGTGTCTTTAAAAGATTTTATAAAAAGTGTAGTGTCAATTTTCCCTTTTGAAAAACCTTTCTCAAGCAAGAAACTGCTTAGCCTTTCATACCAAGCTCTGGGGGCTTGTTTAAGGCCATATAGCGCTTTCTTTAGCTTGAACACGTGGTCGAGAAATTTGTGATTTTCAAAGCCAGGGGGTTGTTTTACATAAACTTCCTCCTTAATAAAACCATTTAAGAAAGCACTTTTCACATCCATTTGAAATAATTTAAAATTTTGATAATTTGCAAATGCACAAAGCATCCGAATGGATTCTAGTCTAGCAACCGGAGCATACGTCTCATCGTAGTCGATACCTTCCTCTTGGTTGTATCCTTGAGCTACTAGACGAGCTTTGTTGCGTGTGACTGAACCATCTTCATTCACTTTGTTTCTAAACACCCATTTAGTACCAATTATCGAGTGATTTGCCGGTCTAGGAACTAGTTCCCACACTTGGCTCCTCTCGAATTGGTTAAGTTCTTCTTGCATAGCAGAAATCTAAAATTCATCATTAAAAGCTTCAGAAATGTTTTTCGGCTTAACTTGTGAAATAAAGGCAGTGCTAGCAATAGAGTCTCTTAGTGATGATCTGGTAGTTACTCCACGTGAAACTTCACCTATCACTAAATTTTCTGGATGAGAAGGCTTGAAAGAGAATTTCTTTGGCAAGCCCTCCAGAGAATTTATTTCGGTAGAAGTATTCATTAGAGTAGAAGTTGATGGCTCAACGTCATCATCAAGAGTACTTGCTGCACTGTTATCTTCATCAAAAGTCACATTTGTTGACTCTTCCACAATTAGTGAGCGTTTATTAAAGACTCTATATCCCTTACTCTTGGCAGCATAGCCAAGGAAAATACCATCGTCAGCTTTGGCATCAAATTTGCCTAAGTTGTCTTTGGTGTTAAGGATAAAACATCTACATCCAAAACTTTAAAATAAAAAACATTGGGGGTTCTCCCAAACCAAAGCTCATAGGGTGTTTTCTTCGTAATGGGACGAATAAGCACCCTATTCAAAATGTGGCATGCTGTACTGACAGCTTCTGCCCAGAAATATTTCGGAAGTGAAAATTTATTCAACATGACTCTAGCCATATTGCCGAGAGTCCTATTCTTCTGCTCCACAACACCATTTTGTTGAGGAGTTCTTGGACAAGAAAATTCATGATCAAAACCATTAGAATCACAAAATTTTTCAAAATCAAAATTTTTGAATTCGCCTCCATGGTCACTTCGGATTCGAGTGATCATGTAGCCTTTTTCGTTTTGAACTTTCTTGACAAAAATCTTAAAAACTGAAATAGCATCACTTTTGTTTGTGAAAAAGAAAACCCAAGTAAATCTCGAAAAATTATCAACAATAACAAATGCATAGAGTTTACCACCAAGGCTAGCTACTCTACTAGGACCAAATAAATCCATATGGAGTAGTTATAGGGGTCTGGAAGTACTTACAGAGTTGATGGAATGAAATGAGGATTTGGTTGCCTTGTTCAATTCACATTCGACACATACCGTGTCCTTTTTGAATGTGATGTCGGGCAATCCTCTCACTAGCTTCTTGGTTGATAACCTGGATATAGTATCCATATTGGCATGACCAAGACGTTGGTGCCAAAGTAATCGTTCATCTTTGTGGGCATATAAACATCTACCTGTATTGTTAGTATCTATAGAAAGATAGAAAATATAAATGTTATCCTCTCTTTTCCTTTCAAAAATAATGTCTCCCGTTGACCTATCATAGATGAGGCAATTGTTTTGTCCAAAGTTAATATCATATCCATGATCAGTAAGATGACTAATGCTGAGCAAGTTATGCTTTAACTCGGTCACTAGGCAGACATCCTTTATTACAGGAGAGGGAGGATGACCAATAATACCATTACCTATTATGTGCCCATTTAAATAGTTACCGAAGGATACGTATCCTTCTCTCTTCATCGATAGTGATGCGAAAAGATTTGCGTCTCCTGTCATATGTCGCAAGCATCCACTATCGAGAATCCACTTACTTTCAGTTGAGGAGGGAAGGTCCACCTACATCAAGAGTAGATGTGACCTTTGGTACCCAAGTTCTTGAGGGTCCTGAAAAGTTAGTTTTCGGAAACCATGCATATATCTTTTTGTCTACCAGTCTTCTAACTCTACACTGTGGTGAAATGTGTCCATGTGATCCACAGTAAGTACAGATAGCATTTTTATTTACACTAGGAGCATGAGAATAATATCTATAGGCAGTATGATGTGGATGAACATGATGTGTAGAGTTTGCATGGTGATCATGATGATGTTGTCTATGTGGCATAGCATGGTGATATTGTCTATGTGGCATGGCATGCTGATATTGTCTATGTGGCATAGTATGCTGATATTGTCTATATGGCATAGCATGGTGATATGGCATTATATGGTGATTTTGTCTATATGGCATGGCATGATAATTTTATCTATATGGCATGGCATGGTGATGATTTCTATATGTAGAGTGATGTTGGTTGTGTCTTTGTGCAGCATGATGAGTATGAGAAGTGTTCTTACGTGCACGTGGTTTTTGTGTTTTATGAAAGTTAGTGTATATAAAAGCATGGTTACGTGCTGCATGAGGATGACGTGGTTGACTAGCATGAGTGGTGTTGTGCCCATGTGATTGGGTTTGAGGTTGAACAACCTGTTTACCCAATTTGGTTTCTAATCTCTTAGAAATAGCTTGCAGTTCATCAACCTTAATATTTAAGCCATATATCTTAGTCATTGAAACCTTGTGTCTACTCTTTTCTTCAGCAAGCAACGTGTTGAGTGTTGTGATTTCTTGTGTCTGTTGCTCAATACGTGTTTCAGCATCATGTAAGCTTAATTTAAGCTTGGATACTTCATTAGTGTCATCAGTGGGTGTCGTGTCTCTAATGTTATCAAGTAATAGAGAAATTCTTTGTATTTCGACTTCAAGACTTTTGATTTTATCCTTGGCATGTTTGTATTTACCAATGACCTTTTTGTGATCATCGAGTAAATCAGTAAAGGCATCGCCAAGTTCATCAAAAAAGAAGTCATCTAAAGTTTCGTTAGATACCTTGTTGGAAGTTGCCATTAGGCACACATTTGCTTTATCTTGAGGAGAGTCCTTTTCTTCCTCGGAGTCACTCGCTTCACTTTCATGCCAAATGCTTGTGTTGGCATATTTCTTTGATGAGGTCTTCTTGTATGGCTTCTCATAGCGGTTGCTTTTCTTCAAGAATGGACAGTCTTTTCGGACGTGTCCAGTCTTCTTGCAACCATAGCAAGTTGGCTCTTCTTCATCGTCTTCTTGTGGTTCCTTCTTTCTTCTATTGAAGCGAAGGAATTTCTTGAAATTGCGAACCATGAGAGCTTGGTCTTCATCATCCGAGTTGTCGTCTTCAGTCTCATCGTGCTCAGCCCTTCGTCGATGAGCTTTGAGAGCGATCTCCTTAGTCTTCGGAGCAGGCTCTTCGAAGTCCTTGAGGTCAAGCTCGTGAGTCATGAGCTTACCCATCAAGGTCTCTATTGACATGGTTGTGAGATCGTTCCCTTCTATGATTGCTGTCACCTTAGGGTTCCAAATTTTTGGTAGCCCCCTAAGCAGCTTGCGAATCTTCTCATGATTTGAATATTGCTTTCCAAGTGAAGACAGGGGGTTGATGATGTCGAGGAATCTTGTGAACATCTGTGTGATCGTCTCGTTTGGCTTCATCTTGAATGCTTCGTATTCTTGCGTAAGACGACTGATTTTTGATTCCTTGACTTGGGTGGTTCCTTCATGCGTCACTTCTAGAAGCTTCCATACTTCGTGTGATGTGGTGCATGTGGATACCCTGTTAAACTCATTCCTGTCTATAGCACAGAATAAAGCATTAATAGCTCTCGCGTCTAGACTTGCATGTTTCTTCTCTTCGTCAAAATATTTGTCATGGGATTTTTCAATGAGATCACCGTTGACAACTATCCTGGCGGGCTTTTTGTAACCGTCAGTGACGACTGTCCACAGGTCGAAGTCTAGAGACTTGAGATAAAAACTCATCCATGTTTTCCAATACGTGTAGTTAGTTCCATCAAATAGGGGAGGCCTATGAGTGGACTGTCCTTTACCGTGATTGGAAATCAAGGATTGTGTGGTTGCCATGGATCAGCTCTAGGATGTAAATCCTTGTAAAGAGAACAGAGCTCTGATACCAATTGAAGAACAGGTGGCAACTCTAGAGGGGGGGTGAATAGAGTTTATATAGAAAATAACCAATTAAAAATTAACTCTTTCACGAATAATAAATAATCAGAGTAAAATGCAGAAAGTAAATGAAGAACAAGAAAGCATACGCAAACACAGCGATTTTAACCTGGTTTCCCCTCGTGGAGGACTAGTCCAGGCCTGAGAACTCTAGCTCAGGATTAAATCCACTATTTGTGAAATAGTAGTTTACAACCCGTGCCTTTACTTCAGAAGAGCACGTCAACTTCTTATAGAGGATCGCAGTGGCGATTTGCTTGGAATTGTCCAAGCGACTTCTTCAACTCTTGCACAAGAATCCTAACTGAGAGATGCTGAGCACTCGAGACTTAGGAGGCTTGTGGCTAGTAGATGGGAAGGGTATGGCTTATTTGAGCTATAAGAGAGAAAAGAAGAGAAGATTGGATGATTTGAAATGAGAGAATTCATGCCCTATTTATAGTATTTTTATAGGCAGAATTCGTCCAGAATTCGGGTAGGAAAATTCAAATATTTGGCCGTTGGACAACTAGCAACCAGCTAACCCTAAAATTAGGGTTCCTGATTTCTAGGGGACAGAGTTCGGCCCAAACTTTGTGTGGAGGCAGAGTTCGGCCCGAACTCTGTCTCCAGAGCACAGAGTGGTTCTAAGGGGACTATTGGGCAATTTCTGGTTTGGTGGAGCTTGGGATTATTGGGTAGGCCATAGTCTAAGTTTCAAGAGCTCAGTATGACTCAGATTACATTAGTCTAGACTCAAAGAAAGTGTAAAATACAGACTCGAATTCAACTGAGAGGCGGAGGCTGAGCTGTCGTCTGTCTTGAGCTTAATGCAAACGTCGTGTGTCGTATTGAATTATTACAGATATTATTTAGTCAATGTTGTCAATATTTGGTTGACTGTGACTTTGTGTCAACAAGTTTCACATATCTATCCCTCTCTCAAAGTCACACTCTCTTAATCTCACCATTCTCTCAAACCCCTCATTATACATACACCTTCAATGGGAGGAGGATAATTGGGCTGCCAAGGGGTGGCAAGTGCCAAGTGGGGCTGCCTTGTGCAGCCCCTATACTGCTGCTGTAGCTGCTGTTTCTTCCTCTAATTTCAGTTAACTCCCCATTCATTCTTTCATTCAAACCATCTATCCATTCATCTCATTTCCTTCATCTCTTCACTCACTCCTATCATGTTCCTCAACACAGACCTACCCATACCTACTTATCTACCTACCTATTTGTTCACACAACTTCCCTTTCAAGACTGACACACACTCACATAGGTATACAATTTATTTAGCTCAAAAATCACACACTTGTATGTGGCCCCCCATCACTTACACTATAATATTGATTCCTAATATGTAACCTCACTTTCTGTTATGCAAGACACTCACACACATATGTATGGCAAGCACTCATATGTGACACTCAGGACTGCAGTGAACTCACATCTACTAGACACTCATCCCTTAACTAACACACCAAACAACATACTATCCTTCCTAAACCTCTCTCTCAAGTCTCACACATCACTCAAAAGTAAATGGACTGGAAAAAGTATGAACTGGACATGAAGAGGTGGGCTGAACCTAGAGTGAAGGCAGTGAAATGAATGTTCAGATGTTAATGAGAGATGAATACATGCATGCCAGATGGAATGCAGGGGTCCTAATGCTAATATGGAGTGTAGGACTTGTAGGCTAATATGCAATATAGGATTTGAAAGTACTGCGCCTACCTGGGAGCAGGGCAGTGCTTCTAATTACTGATATATACCCAAGCTTCCTAACTGGAACCCAACATCAAAAACCCAAAGTGTCTAATGTGTCCAGTCAGTGTGTCAAGGTGTCTAGCATGTTAGAAAGTGTCCAAGTGTCGTGTTGTGTCAAAACAAGTATTTCGAACACAGTGTACATATGTATAGAGAATGGGGGATCGAGTGCTGTGTGTGTCGAGCCCTGGGAGTCAGGTCGTGTCCTCTACATGTGTGCGTGTCAAGGGAGGGCCACATGTCCAAATAAAATGGACACAAAGTGTCCAAACTGGAAATTTACAAGTATCAGCAAACTGCAGGTGCACAGGCTCGTGCGGCGTGTTCGAGTCAAACTGGACACGACACAAGCCACAAGACACCACGTGCTCGTGTCCATACCTAGCCTAGGTAATGGTCTAGCCATCCGACGTGTCGCCACGCATCCACAACGTGTCTGGATGCGACACGACACGCGTATCAAAGCGTATTTTCCCGTGCGCATAGTCTGTGTAAAATCCGTGCACTCATGATTACTCACTCGACACGACACGACTCAACATGAAACTTTGGGGTAGCCTTGTCAGACATTGCCCCTAGTCCCGTGTCAAGTTGCACCTCGTCTCGACGCGTGTCGTGTCCGCAATCAGTGTCGAGAAGCAGGACAGCCGCACGAGCCCCGTACGGTGTCTCGTGCTGCGTGTCCAAGTCCTAAAATAGTGTCCAAACTATACTAAAATCGACCCAGTCGATTAGGGTTGCAATATACACATGCTAGGCTACATATACATGTAATTAGTTTTGAAAATTACCAAATTCTATTCTATGTGACATTTCATCGACACGCATTTAAAAACACTGAACGTATGATACAGACACGAAAATGGACACGAACTCCTACTAAATTGGGCTAAACATAGGGAACCCTAAATGGATGCATATGTAGCTCCACTTTCCGAATTTTTAAATTTTTTTTTATTATTATTTTTATTTAAATGGTGATTTTAGATTTTAAATATATTATTATAGTTGGCATCAATGAAACTTTGTATAAATTGGGTTTGTGCATCTTGGGATTATTAGGCTCGCGCATAATGGTATATATACACATAATTGTCTTATTAAATTTCGTTATATTTATTATTATCTTATTTGATTATTATATATATAATATTATTTTATTATTATTGGTTGTCGAATAAATGTTATATATCTATATGTATTCATATTTATATAATAAAGCTCTAGACTGATAATATATATATATATATATATATATAATATA